>JAHBCN010025808.1:0-11033 GCA_019359885.1 Listronotus oregonensis | reverse complement strand
TTTTTAATTTGTGCATTATTATCTTTCAAATTTAAAATTCATTAAAAAAATATAGTTGCAATGTTATGTTAGCAATTAATATACTAAAATTAATTACAGATTTGCGGCTAATTTTATGGCAACCTCCCCAATCCATTGATTTTCCTTAAAATTTTTTAAAAAATTGGTTGTAAAAAAAACAATCCCGCCAGGTGAGTTGGACTTTGCCCAATAGACCTTTTGTAAGCATTAATTTTAAAAATTTTTGGGCGAGACGATAACATTAAATGCTGCTGAGTTATAGAAATTAAAAACAAAGGATAAATTTTTAAAAAAACTTCACATGCTTTAGGCAAATTACTTAATATTTATATTAAGAGCTGGTACTTCGGGAAATTTTTTGGGGGGGGGTATTTCCAAAAAATTTCAAAAGGGGGCCCCAAAAAAATAATCGAAAAAAACCCCCCTAAATTTTTATATGCCCCCTCTTTTTAAAACAAAATAATATTTTTCTAATTAAATATTTTGTACTTATACCAGCAAAAATTACCCTCATTTTGACCTTAGCAATATAAAATTTAACAACATATTCAGTTTTTTGTCATATTAAATATTAAACTTTCTAATTAGTCTAGTTACGTAAAACTTCGCTTAAAAATGCATCGTTAAATGCGCACATGCACCCACTCCTTTGAAGCTCCCTATCTATCCCCTTTGTTAAATTGATGGTTTTATCCGGTTTTTGCATCTATTTTATTTAATTGCAGGTTAGTATTATACGGGTACTTTCAATCCGGTCTATTTTAAATTCATACAATATGTACGTTTTTATACCCAAGTGCTGGTAGAAATTTAAAAACGGCTTTTAATAAAAGCAGAGAGTTAGTAATTTTTATACATCTTAAAACGGGTTTTTTAGAAAGCAAAAACATTTTTAAACATTTTTGGTATATTCTGAAAATTTTTTACCACTTCAGTCCTTCTCCCGGGTTATAGCCAATGAGTGTGCACAGCCCTAATATTAACATTATTTTAAATATTAGCAGAAACGTATCATTACACTTTACTATAACTATTAGTAACCCTTTTGGTTTACTACAATAACACTAAATATTGACATCGGCAATTAGTCTGCAAATTTCTTTAAGGTGTGGTTCCTTCCACGCGGCCGTCGCATGCGACTAACGCGTGGGAATAATTTTTTGGGTTAAGAGTGTGATGGATGATCAGCAATATATTTATTATTAGAAGAAAAAGAGGATGACGAAAAACTATTAAAATTTTAACCTAAAATCCAATGCCCTAAAACCAATATTTCAGCAAAGACGCGATAAGGGGTTATCCACATTAATAAATCGACATCTGTTGCAGATGAAAAAATTTGAAAATATTTTAGACTGAATCTAACGGATCTAACGAAATTTGATGAATCGTCGGAAAATCTCCCAACGCTGTTTTATAGAGCTTAAGAAAAGGCCATAAGAAAAAGTCTTTTTTTTCCATATCTCTTTAAATAACGCCAAAAAAAATAAAAAGTCAAAATTTTTTTTTCGGTAATCCAAGTACTCGAATTACAATTTTAACCTTTTTCCCTTAAGCCAACCCCCAAAATTTAACCACTTCGTATCTCGACGGTTTCCGGTCCCCCCGCATGCACTCGAATCTGTGGCACGTATATATATATATATATATATATATATATATATATATATATATATATATATATATATATATATATATATATATATATATATATATATTTTTTTTTCCCCACAAGATAGTGTTATTAGATTTATACCCAAAAGTTTCGTTTTTTGGCTGCCATCATCAACTTTTTTTTTTGGGGCCCGGTTTTTTTTTTTATGTATTTTAGGAGCTACAAAGTTCCCAAAACCAATAATTATTGCATTTTTTTAAAAAAATTTTTATTAATGGCAATTTTCATGGGAAAACCATTGTTAAAAGAGTCAGACAATATTTTTTTTGGAGGATCTTAGGAAAACTTAAATTTTTTTTTTTGAAATAGGTGCGAAGCATCTTTTTTAAGGTTTTAAAAGCTCCTAAAATCGAAAAAAAAATCTAGGACCTCGTTTAAAAAAAAATTTTTTAATTTTTTTAACAATTAAAAAACACCAGACATTCCACACAAAAAAAACCCAAAAAAAAATATCAGACGCAGGAAATTTCGGCTACACTGCTTCTTCAGCAGTCTTTTTGCATCAATCGCAGTCGTTGACAGCGGATCCCTCGACGGCCCTTGGAAAAAAACCGGCACATTAAAAAACATGAGTAAGTGCTTTGCGGCTAACGTAGTACGTTAGTCGCATCGGCGGCCGCGGGAAGGAACATACTTTTAAATTGTACGGAAATTGGGCATTTTATCAGGGTCCTATACGTTTTCTCATAAACCCTGCAGACGAAAAAAAAAAGATAGGACAAAAGTTTCTTGGATTAATTTATACTTTTAATTCATTTTACTTTCACATATACATGGTGTTTTTGTTGGGCCGGTGTTCCTTCCCTTATTTTAAATGGGACCCTATTATTTTATATTTTAAAAGCGTTTCCAAAGACAAGTTTAACATTACGTAACAGTATGGGCATGTTCCCTTTTCGGATTTATTGAAGTTTTTCTTTAATTTTTGACATATCTTTAAATTAATAAAAAGACGGTAAATAATTTTTTTATTTATTTACGAAAAAAAAATGATAAAAGCTTATTTAATCTACGTTTGCAGGCAAAATTTTTTAAGTTTTAAAAATAAATCAGTGTTGCCATGTTTGTTCATACTATTATATATCGTTGAACTCGTCTTTGAAAGCGCTATCCAAATATATAATAATATATAGGGTGTCCTATAAAAAATAATAAAGTTGGAAAGAAAACTGGTGGCCAGCACAACGAACACCCTGTATATGCAAAAATAAAATTAATAAAAGCAAAAATAAATCCAAGAAACTCTTGTCTAAACTTTTTTCTCAAAAGTCTGCAGTTTCTAAAAAATATATAGGACCCTAATAAAATGCCCAACCTGTACATATCATATTATTATAAATAATAAATAAAAATGATACATATGTGTTTTTAGGCCAACTCAAAAAATAATAAATGTGGTTTTAATGCTTGTAAAAAGATCTTTATCCTTATTCATGCCAAATGTATCTTTCCTGCACTAAACTGCTTACCAAAAATCCGCTTTGCGACTTTCAGGTATTCGCAGTCGCATGCGAAAAAGTATAACTTTTCGCATTTGTTAGGATAAGAACCATATATCTGATATTAACATTATAATTCAATTTTTAAAAATTGAAAAATGTCACTTTTTTAATTTTTGGTTTCCTTCCAAATGAGTAAAGTTTACTTTTCTTCCGTGGGCGAAAAACGATGTCCAAAGATGAAACGATGACTATGCTTGATTTCTAGCCTCTTAAACATTTGGACATTTTCTCCACTGTTAAAAAGGTGTCCTGTAGTCCTATCTGTTTGCAGAAGTCTTAAGAAGCTTGCAATGTCTGTCTCTGAAATTTCAATTGACACTATTTTTGTTCTAATAAGTTGATTTGTTTTATTTTCATTTTAAACAATTCTGAAAGTCCTGAATACACTGATTGCAAGTGCCATCTTAATTTATATCTAGTATTTGTTTCTTTAGGTAGGTCACAAATTTTTCATGTTTTAAAAAATGGGATAACTTTTAAATTTTAAGTATTCTTTTCAAAATGCTACGGGTCGCTCACAAGACTAATTAAAAACCCTTTTTTAAACTTTACAAAACATTTCGTTGGGATTTTTATTTCTTTAAAAACATCGGGGTTGCTTATTACTTGTTTTTTTTTTACATTTTTGCATATATTTTGACGCATATAAATTTTAGACCGTTAGGAACCTTTATTAGGTAAGGTAGAAATGATACAGTACTAACTTTTAGCTTTTTCAAAGAATATTCCTTAAATTTTATGCCAGCTCTTGGACTACTATAAACATAACATATCCTTTCTATTTACGGTTGGATGTTGTTTAAATTAGAATCAAAAGAAATTTCAGGTTGAAAGCAAATAATATATATGTATAGAAAAAATCACTAATCACATAATATGTGAAATAAAGTATTAAATTTTGGGACATTGAGCTGTTATATAATTATATTGTAGGGCTTTAGAAGGTAGGTCTTTAAGTTTTTTGTTTTTTTTTGTATAATAAAAAATGAAAAAAATATCTTACTCTATCTTTTGTAAATAGCCTATCACAAAAATTGTAGCCGTTTTTCAAACAACGTAATTTAGAAATTTGTCACAAAGCTTTAAACCTATTATCAGACTTAAAAGAAAAACACCAAAAAACCAAAAAAGTAACTTCATATATCATCATATATATACGTGTAAAGATTGCACCGGTGTATGCATTGGTCAAACAACGCAGTATCTGGAAAATATGCTAAAAAGCCACAAACACGACTAAAAAAATGCAACAGCCTTAACCAATCATGAAAAGATAAAGGAATAATTTTAGTTATAATAAAAAAAATATACATGTTGTAGTCAATCCTCGAAGCTCTTGCGTTCCTAGGTTTGACTAGTCAATCCATAGGTGTGACTTAAAGTCTTCGTCAAAGCCCAAACAAATGAAGTTTTTCGGCCTCTAACTAAAGAATTTTCGTCAAACGTAAAAATTTAATTTAATGAAATCGGGGTTTGACCAGTTGAACTTTAATTAGGTATTAGAAGGTCTCAGTTTGTTAAATTAAATGTAATAAAACGATTTTCATTATTTTAATGTTTATTGCTGTTATATTGTCATAGTTAAAAATTAGTCTTTATTCAGACATGGTAAGGCAATATGACATTTAGAATTGCACAATACGTCAGATCTTTTACATTTATAACTAACCACAACTAACCAAAACTAACCACAAATAACCAAAACTAACCACAAATAACCAAAACGAACCACAAATAACCAAAACTAACCACAACTAACCACAAGTGTTACAAGCCCAGTCGACGTTTGACGGAGTCTGCCAGCCGCTTCTAGAATCGACTAGGTAAAGCCCGAAACAGATTATTTTACTTTCGACGTTTGACTGAACTTCTAGGTTTGACTAAAAATAGTTTAGTCAACAGCCGAAATTTTAAATTATATCGGGGTTAGCCCGAAGGCCTTGGTCAAAACTAGGATAAACCAGACATTCTGCGAAGAGACTGCATATCGACCTTTGACCATAACATATATAAAAACAGAATCAAACCTTAAAAAAAGAATTCTGGGAGATGATCAAAATTCAAAAAAACCCAAATTCCATAAATGACCGAAAAGATACCAACAATCTTAACAAAACATACATCGCCCTTTTATAGCAATATTTTTGTTACGTAATTAAACAGATTATTACGCCACAAAATAAAAATAGAAATTATATTTAAAAAAAATTATATTTATAATTTTTCTTGCAACAAAAATTAATTGCTTTCCTAATAGAAAAAAAAACATATTTTCTGGAAAAAAATATAGTTTAACACAACAAAAGTGGTATTGCTTTTAAAAAAATCAATGTTTTTTTATACTCCTTTGCCACTCTAGTTGTGAGCACAATAACTTGATTATAAGGTGCTAAAAATATGATTAAAATTTGCTCAAGATCATTCTGAGCGTGTAACTGTCTTTATGAATTATTAAGATTATAATTTAAATTAATTGTAAAAATATTTAAACGATGAGCTATACACATAGTAGCATAGAAGATCGAGAAATGTTAAGCGTGCTGCCGGGTATATAACACTCAGATAGAGAAGGCACTTATTATTATTTTTTTAATAAAGTAAAGGTAAAGTTTCCTTTTAGTTAACGTTTCAAGTAGATTGGAATGGGTACAGTTATTGGACAAAAAAAATATCTGTGCCACCATGTTATCTCCGCTTGCCTCGAGGCACATGTGTATAAGTTTGTCTCATTCTATGAAAATACCATTTTGAATCAATTTTTAGATGAATCGGAGTAGTTACTTGTACAAAAAAAAATATTGTTAGCAAAATTTTTGGCCAATACCACTTTTTTACTTATATCTTCTTATATCTTCTTCATTACTTATTTTATTAAAAATATGTATATAACTTTTTTATAGAACTTGTTAA
Source organism: Listronotus oregonensis (assembly GCA_019359885.1). Taxonomy (NCBI): domain Eukaryota; kingdom Metazoa; phylum Arthropoda; class Insecta; order Coleoptera; family Curculionidae; genus Listronotus; species Listronotus oregonensis. The sequence continues at coordinate 4,925 of JAHBCN010025808.1, read as the reverse complement.
AAAGCATATTTCTTATTATACACTTTTTTTCGAACCCCTTTTAGTTTTTGAGATATTTGCGTTCTTATTTTAAATTTAAATCGTTACTATCTCAAAAACTAAAAGAGCTACAAAAATTTTATAAAACAAAAATTACGTAATTTAATTAGGCCATTAATTCTAATTTTATACCTTTTTTCTAAAATCAATAGTTTTTAAGCTATATTGAAAAAAAAACGATTTTTTACGATTTTTCTTAGGTAAAAAAATGCAATTGGAACCCGCTGAGCTGAGGCAGCAGTGCGGCTTTGAATTGACTATAGTTTATACCAATATAAAAAAAAAGTTTCATGCGCATCTCTTAAACTTTTTTGCGGTGGCCTCCCAGTAATACACTTATAACGCCAAACAGATCCGAAAGACGGTGCTGTATTTACGGTAAGGTCTTTACCTTCCCAGGTTCTACTTCCATCCATTCATCCAACAACCAAAAATGCTATGGCAAAAAACTCCTCTATAATTATTAATCTACCCTCGTATATTGGGAAAATAAAGCAATATACGAGAAAGTTATAATATGGGAAAATGACGGCCTTCGTAGTTTAATGTACGTGAACATGTTAAGTGCTTTTATAATTTTCATTTAGAATTCCATACTTTAAACTTGTACTGTTAATAGTTTGAAAACTCCCTTTAACTAAATCCGGCTAGGGTTTCATAAGGGCGTCATGTGACAAATATACCCGTGTGTCTTTGCATTATGCAATATGCATGGAAAGCACTACCAGTTTTCGAAACTTTCTATATTGCTTACTTTATGGCGCGCCGTGTTATGGTAATTTTAGTTTTCATCAATATATAAAACGTAACGATAAGATGCATGTTGGTAAACGTTTGGTAAACAGAACAGTTATAGCCTAAGAGACGATGGTCGGCTACCTGTGTGTATTTGACCCAAGGAAGTTTAAAGGTGTATGGAAGCCCAATGCTATGGCCCATTCGATCAAAAAATGTCCAGCCCAGTATGAAAATAACTGTCAGAGTTGGCCCCGCCGATTCTGTGCAATAACAAAATTCCACGAAATAATTTAATGTGTTGCCTACTTACACACTGATAAATCAGTGTGAAGTTAGCCAACACATTATAATTTTATGAGAGCCGGAGTACCGTTTTTTGGATTGATCAAAACTTCTTATTTTAGTGATTAGTGTTTATTAAATTGTGACTATAATTTTGTGTTTATTGTTTGTTACTTATAATATCGTAACAAAATGACTAGAGGTTGTATGGTTTTGTCTTGCAAATTCAAGGCTAACATACCCGTCTTTTTAACTTTAGGTAAGTATTTTTTATATTTAAATTAGGTGCTTCTTATAAGACGTAACGTTAGGTAACCGAATAAATAATAATATATCAATTATGAATAATAGCAAATCTTAACTATCTTTTAGATGATTTCCACAATGTTTGTGTATTTCTGTGGATTATTAAAAAGAAATAAGTTTTACATTTAGGTACTTTTATTTCATTTAATAATTTAGTACACTCTTTTAAAGGATCAAAATTATTAATTACTGGGCAGACCAGGCAAATTTTAATATATACAGATCTCTCTAATTGAATGAAAGGAAGTACAATTTTGGTACGGTTTTTTGGGGCGCTGATTACAAATCTAAAAAAAAAATTCGGCAATGTTTCGTTTTCGAGATATTCATCATCAAAATTGAAAATCAAACTAAACTTATTTACACTATTTCTCCTTCTTTTTGCACAAAATGCTTTATTTTACACTAAATTGCACACAATATTTCACAAACACCTTTTAAAAACTTTTTTATGTTTATTTTACACCTTTTTTCCACTTTTATTTTTTAAGCAAATATGGCTGCTGCCTTTGAACTTAAAAGTTCGCAATTTAATGGAAAAAAGATGTAAAATAAATAAAAATACAAGGTTTTAAAAGGTGTTTATAAATATCGTGTGCCACTTTTAGTGTAAAAATCAAAATTGTGTACAAAAAAAAGGGGAAAAATATATGAAAATGAGGTTGGATTAATTTTCAACTTTGATGATGAAGATCTCGGAAAACGTTGCAAAAAATTTTTCAGATTTGTAATCAACGCCCAAAAACCTGTATACCAAATTTGATCAAAATCGGTGAGGGGGCAACTTTCGAGACAATACCATTTGTTTAAAAATAAATTAGATTTTTTCTTAATTTTGCATTATCAACTTTTTAAACTCGATATACTGTACACACATAATATTTAACGGATACTGTTACAATGGATACTCAGGTACCAAAGGTTACTAAACATTTTTAACCACTGTTATTTTCATGAATGTTTGTTATTAGTGAAAAGTATATGCCTAAAAAGCAGTTATAAAAATTTTCACTTTTTAATGTACAACCAGAATATTAGGATTAGATTAAACTCATTTACACTATCTTGCCCTTCTTTTATCACAAAATTGGTGATAAGTACATAATATTATCATACAATGTTTGAAATTTATTTTAAAAAATCGTGTTTTTATTTATTTACAAAGATTGTTGGTAAAAATACAAAACTTCCAAAAATATCGACCATTTAAATAGAAGGCAGTAAAGTGGCGCCATCTATTCTTTCCATATTATATCAGATGATATAAAATCTAATATTACACAATAATTTTAAATATTCTATAGTAGTATCCTTTAATAACCAACAATTTTGTGCAAAAAATAAAAAAAATTGAATGATGGAATTTGACATTTGATGATGTCAATTTTATAGATAGTAACAAAGAATTATGGAAATCCGGCCCTGACCTACTATTTATTGCGCAAATTCTGCGGGGCCAACCCCCCTATTCCCGCTGTCCTGCACGCCTGGACAATTTTGTTCTACAGTATTGGCTTCCATACACCTTTAAACTTCCTTGATTTGACCAGACCTGGATTTTTACATAGTGACAACGATTTAAATATTGTATATGGATAATTGACAGTGAGTCCTCTATACCTACTATACATGAAATGAAGACTTCCTAGATCAGCTATCAAAATTTGACTGATTTAACATTTAAATACATTTACATCAAATACATTGATGTGACCACGTGTGCCATTTGCAAATTTAAAAATATATAAATATTATTATCAAAAAATAACAATGACAGACCGCGTACAACATCGTGACAGACAATTTTAAAGGTATCAAAAAATATCACATTTTAAAAGTAATTGACCAGGTCTGCCACACCAGTCTGCCATACAGTTTTTCTACGTCAGTTGGCGATATGTGGAAAAAAATTATTATTCAGTTTACGATATAAAATTATTTCTTATAAAAAGTTCCGCGTATTCCAAAACCTTAAATGCAACCATCAGATGTCAAAATTTAACAGTCATGTATGACTACTGAATATAAATACCTGTTAAAAAACCTAATGAAGAAACAGGTGTCCGTTGTCAGTGTCTAAAATTATTTTTTAAAATGCCAAACTTAACTTTGGATTAAAAACTAATAATTATTCAATTTATTGAGTAGAGAGGTTGGCCAAAAAGCGATGTGACGGAAGAGCTTCGCATCCCAAAAAGTATTTTACATTTTGTTTAAAAAAATGGCAGGAAACACACTTCTTTAAGAGGATAGCTGGAAATGGTCGCCCCAAACTATCGAATCAATAACAAGACAATAATTTAGTGTCTCATTATTGTACCTTAAAAGTTAAGACGTTTAAGACATTCGTTCATATAATTTTTTTTCTAAGGATCGACCCAAAAATAGCCTACTTAAATATTGACATTCAATTAAAAAACACCCTGTATAATGTAAAACAATAACCAACCATAATATTTTATTTCTCGTAAACCGTTAATTTCATCATTGTCAATCAAGAATATCTTTTTTTAATTTAAGGTTAAAGCAACTTAAAAGTAATATTGTTGAGCCTTTATCATACAAATTGCTATACCTGTATCTCAGTAGGAAAAAAGTTCATGGAAACTTGTCATAATATTTTTAGGTTTTCTATTAGATTCCGACAGATTTCCCACATATTCTGGGACACCCTGTATATATATATATATATATATATATATATATATATATATATATATATATATATATATATATATAATATATATATATATATATATATATATATATATATTAAAATATATATATAATCCAATAAACATACGTGTATTTTTGATTGTTTTAAGTCAAGCAGCCATCAAGGAAGCATCACTTGAAAATACCAGCTGAGATGTTGGCGTAACGCCGTAAAGATTTTCCTTCTGACAAACGTATTGTTAACCGAATAAACTTCTTCTAAAACCATTTTAACATGTACCGTATACAATCACATAAACATTTAAGAGTTTTAAAAGTTAAAACAACAGAGTTAAAATCATACCTAAAATTTTAACCCTTAACTTTTAGGTTTTTTAGAGATATCTTTAAAGGTATCTTTTTTTATGTCCAATGTAATAAATTTTAAAAATCGCTTTAAACAAATTATTTGCATTGATATTTAAATTTGTTGTATTTATATTTGCATTTTTTTATTTATAGATATCGCAAGCAACTTCGCTTACAACTTACATGAAATTTTAAATGGCACAAATCCAAATTTTTAACGATTAAGTTGCATATTTTGGCGATCAGAGAACAGAGGCATTGAAGCGATGTTCAGAAAAGTCAACTTTCAGATGAACGCCCCCATTGTGTGTGATTTTCTAGGGTATTCGACACGAATAATAGTAAAGTTTATACCTGGATTGCACACAGACATAAAACAAAGTTCTATCTGAATAGAGAAGCTTCTGATGATAAGGCAAATGTGATAAAGAAACAATCGAACATAAATGACATAGTTCGTTGTAACGGGGTTAACCAAAGGAAGTGATAGGGCTTAAGACTATTTCTAAAATTAAATGGTTTTATTTTGATAATTT
>JAHBCN010025807.1:0-11007 GCA_019359885.1 Listronotus oregonensis | reverse complement strand
ACCTTTATTTTTGTAGAGAAAAAATGTTTTATAAAAAAAATTTAAAAATTTTTTTTTTTCCATATTTTTTTTTAAAAAAATTATGAGTAAAAAAATATCGAAAAAAAAAAGGGGGGAAAAATAGGGGGCCTTCTTTTTTTTTTGGGGGAACATCTCTCCGGTAGCGTAGTGGTCAGAGTTTCGGCTCGCGGGCCCGGCCCCCCGGGTTCGATTCCCAGAGCCGGAGAGACACTTTTAGATAGTAGTTATTTAAAAAAACGTCCGTGAGGGACTACCGCGTTGAAAAAAAGGGGGTTGAAAAAAAAATTTTTTAATTTTTCAGTGTTGGACAACGTTGACGGTACAACTAAAAAAAAATTTTTAAAAAACCCCGGAAAAACCCTTGGCACTCACGGAATTTTAAAAATTTGGGTTTAAATTTTGGGGATATATAAATCCGGGGGAAATATTTTTTATAATAATCCTTCGTGGCTGTCAAAAATTTTTTAAAAAAAAAACCCCCTTGTATATTATGCCAACAATAAAAGATCTTTTATTTCTCATTTCTTAAAAATATATATATATATATATATTATTATTATATATATATATATATATATTATATATATATATATATTTTTTATATTTTTATATATATATATATATATATATATATATATATATTTATATATATATATATATATATATATATATATATATATATATATATATATATATATATATATATTTTTTATATATATATATATATATATATATATATATATATAAAATTATATATTAAAATTGATGATATTTGGGATGAACCAGTTTTAAGTTTTTTTACGCTTAAGGGGATTCAACCTGCTGTTTACAAGCTTTTTTTTTTTAAAGAAGGGCCCAAAACCAAAAATTTAAAAAAAAATTTTTTTGGAAATAATTCTAATTATATCGACAAAGGGGGGAAAAAGGATTAGAACCCCCAAAATTTAAAAAAAAAATTTTTTGGTTTTGTTATTGTGTAATTTTTTTTTTTTTTAAAATACTTTCCTCATTGTTTACCTTTTTCCCCCAAAAATTTTTTGGGAAGCCCCCAAAAAATTTTAAATAAACCCCTAGTTTTTTGTCAAATTTTTAAATTTCGAAATTTAAAAAAATTTTTTTAAAAAAAAAATTTTAAAATTTTTAAAACATCTTAAAAACCAAACCCCCCATAGGATGTCGACGTGGTGGCAGGTGGCATGGGGAAGGTTTTTTTCGTCTTTTTTTAGCAGATTAAAATAATATTTGTTATTATTAGCGTCCCTTTTTTGTTTCCCCCTTTTTTGAAGATGGGACGGACAAAAAATAAAAAAAGGGGGAATGGGTAAAAAACGATTATTTTTTAAAAAAAGGGGAAAAAAATAGACGACTTGCTATAAAAAACCCCCGGAGGATATTATTTTTGAAAGGTTTATAATTAGGGTTGCCATAATTTATTAGAGTAATGTCCGGACTCCACCCCCGTTTCCCAGGATAAATAGCAGCGATTGTGAAACGCGTACAAAATTTTTTTTGCTATTTTACCAACTGAAAGGGTTTTTTAAAAATTAAGAAAACAAAAAAAAAAATACTTACTAAAAAAGGGGAAAAAAAGCTGCGCCCCCCTGCGCTGCAGTGTTCAAAAAATATTCAAAACCCCGGGAATTTTTCCCAGCCGAAAAAAACCCCGGGCATGGGTTTAAAAAACCCCGGGTTTATAATATGATTTTTCGACTACTATTAATACTATGGAAAATAAAAAAATTAAATTTTTTTGGGAAAAAAAAAAAATAGGACAACAAAGTCTAACCAAAAAAGCAGTGCTATGCAGACGAAAAAAGGGAAAATTTTGGGTTTTTTTTTTATCTGGGGCAAATACTATTTTGGGGGGAAATTTTTTTGTACAATCATTAAGAGGGCGATTTATTTGAGCCGGGAAACCCCCGGGTTTTTCAGCAAAATATTATTATATAAGTCTATTTTTTTTTTAAAATTTTTTTCGTGGGGATTATTTTATAATTTGTCTTATTTTTTTATAACTGAAATTTTTTTTAAAAAATTTATTTGCTGTTATTTATATTATTACGTGATATTAATTTATAATAATTAATTTTAATTTTTTTTTAAAATATTTTTTTAAAGTTTATGAAAATTTTCCGTTATTTTATTAATGGTATTTTTTTTTTTTTTTGTTTTTTTTTTTAAAAATTTAAATTTTTTTAAAATTTCTTTTAAATATTAAAAAGTTAAAATTTGTTTTTAAATTTTCTATAATTGCACTTTTTGAAATACCGGGGGGGAAAGGAAAAAAAATTCCCAAAAAAAAAAAAATTAAAGTTTAAAATATGAAAAAAAGGCTTACTTTAAAAAAAAAAGGGAAGTTTTCTCAAAAAAAATAAAAATGTCGCTCAGTAAAAAAAACCTTATTGAACCCAAAAAATTTTTGGGGAAATTTTCAAAACAGTTTTTACAGAATCGTCCCAAAAAATGGGGAAGTTTTGTGAAATATGAGCTTTTAAATGATGTATCGTAAGCCGTATGTACAGTGACGGAATTAAAATCTCGTACAAAAAATTTTTTCCCAGTGGTTTTTGGGGTTTTGGCCGGGGGTCACCGGGGAAAATACCCTACTTGACAAATTGTTATCTGCCCCCATTTCAAAATTTTATTATTTTATTTTTTTTTAAATTTTTGGAAAAAAAGAATGGGCCAGAAAGGGGAAAATAATTACCTATTGAAAAAGGGTTTTTTTTCTGGGAAGAAGGGGTCAGCAATTTGGGGGAAAACCCAAAAAGCACTATTCAAACCCCCCGAACTTTTGGGAAAATACAGGATCATTGGGGAGAAGGGCGGGGAAATGGGAAGAAAAATTTAAAAAAGAAAAAAAAAATAATGATTTTTATAGATTTTTGGGAAAAAACCCCTTTCAGGAAAAGCTGTAAAGGAACACCAACCCAAAAAAATTTTTTTGGGGGCAGTAAGAAGGGGAAAAAAATCGTATTGGGAAAAAAAATTTGGGAAATTTAGAAGCAGTGTAGCTGCAAAAAAACCTTTTTTTCCCGGGGTATGAATAAAGAGCAAAAAAGGGGGTTTTTTTGGGAAAATTTACCGCAAGGATGGATTTTTGGGAAAGGGGTATTTACCGATGAGAAGATTTTTCAATTTTTTTATGGGGGTTTTAAAAGGGATAGGCCCAAAATACCCCCGGGTTTGAAAAAAAATATACCCAACATGTTAAAACAAGTGGAAGATTTCCTGTTAATGGGGGATATTCTCAGGGGGGGTAGGATATCCCAAAGTATTCGGAAAGATTTAATATCGTTTTTATACATATACCCCAAAAAAGTTATGTTCCCAAAAGGTAAACAATATATTTGAACAAGAAAATTTTATATACCAGCATAAAACCCTTTTTTTAAAACAGAAAGGGAAAGGGGAAATTTTGGGCTGGCTCCCGGAAAATAACATTTCATTTTTCCTTTTGGGCCCCCAAGAAGCCCTGATATCAATCCAATCGAAAACGTTTGGGATATTTTAAAAAGGGGGAAAATTTAAAAAGAACAATGATTTCCTCCACAAAACAGTGATGATTTGTGGAAAAAAAAATTGAAGAAACCTGGAATAATTACAATGTTCAAAATGAAAATTTTTTTATTGCATCAATGCCCACACGTTTAAACTTATTAGGGGAAAAAAAAGGTTTTCCGCTTTGAAATTTTTGGGTTTTTTTCAAGTTTTTTTTTTTTAATATTTGAATAAAATAAACTATATATTTATTATGGAATCATGTATTTTATTGAATATTAATTAAAAAAGGGGGGAAAAAAAGGGAAAAAAAAGTTTACCAAAATATTTTTTAAAAATTTTTATAAAATGTTTTTCCCAAGTGTACGAAATTTTATTTCCGGGGTTAAATTTTTAAAAAAAAAGATGGGTCCATTTTTTTTCTTTTTAATAAAAAAAAAAATATTTAATTAAGTTCCCAAAGTAGGAATAAAAAATTTAATTGACCTTTTAGTGTTTTCATAAAAATAAGAGCTAACGTAAATAATAATGGAAATTCATACCTTCGCTTTATAACTGTAATAAAAATAACAAAAATCAATTAAAAGCCTTTTTTAAACATGCTTGGTATTATTTATTATTTATAAAAAAACCCCCATGTAAAAAAACCTAAAGCCGACCCTGGTCAGAAATAATTGTCTGTTGCGGTTCATAGCGACCGAACATTGTTGCCCAAAAAGGGCACCCCCACGGTCTGTTGTTCGTTTATTAAAAACAAACACGGTTTGAACTTGATGGCCGGGGGGGTGAATGCTCTTAAAAAAATAAAAAATTGAAAAAATTTTAAAATTTAAGATAAAGAAAAAATTGTTTTAATAAATTTGACGTATTAATTTTTTTAAAAAAGAAAAATTTTTTAATTTTTTTAAAAAAATTTAAAAAAAAAAATTTTTTTTTTTTTTTTTGTAAAATGGGCTTTTTTAGGGGAAAAAAATAAAATCCCTTTTTTATGTCTTTTTTAGGGGGCAATAAAATTGACGACAGTGCAAAAAAGGAAAAAATTTTTTATATCCCCCTTAAAAAAAGGGGGGCCCTCTATAAATACCATTTAATAAAAGAAAAAATTTTTTGGACGAAAAGCTTTTTAAAAAAAAAAAAGGGGGGGGGCAAGAAATGAAAACAATTTTGAATATCCTCGTTTTTTCGGGTTTTAAATTATACTTTTTTTTTGAAAGGGGGTAACTACTTTTAATAATTTTTAAAAACCTTTAAAAACAATCTCAAATTTTTGGGGGGCTGAACAATAAAAGATTAAAATTTAAAATTTTTAAAAATTTTAAAATTTTTTTCCCTTTTTGATTAATGTCCGTTCAGAATCATCCCCCAAACAAAACATTTTTGGGGGGAAAAACCCCCAAAAAAAGCATTTGGGGAAAAAAACTAATTTATGTAGCGGGGTCCCCAAAAGGGTTTTTTTAAAAAAAAATTTTATTTCCGAGAAGTCTTCCTTCACTTTAGGAAAAGTTTAATTTCCCAAAAAAAACATTATTGGGCCAAAAAAAAACTCACCAAATTCAGCAACATAACAATTGTATTGTTTCCCTGGTTTTCTTAATGCAATATGAAACTTTTTTTTAATTTTTTTTAAATTTTTAACCCCCAAAAAAATTTTTAAAAAATGGGGTTATCCAAAAAAAATCCCTCAAAAAAATAAAATTTTTATATATATATATATATATATATATATAATATATATATATATATATATATATATATATATATATATATATATATTTTAAAATTTAAAAAAAAAGTTTTTTTCGTTGAACCCATAATATACGGGGGTGTTTCATTTAAAAGGGGTTAAAATGCCTTTTTTTTTCCATTTTTTATTAAATTTTTTTTTACTGAAAATTTAAAAAAAGATAATATAAAAAACCCCTTTTAAATTTTTATATAAAATTTTTTTTTTTTTCAAAAAAAGGCCCAAAAGCCACAATTAAAATCGGGGGCCCTTAATTTTAAAAAAGGGGAAACCCCGAACAAGGGGGAAAAAAAAACCCCCTTGGATTAAAAAGGGGGGGTTTAAAGTAAACACTTGCCCCCTTTTTTGGGGAATTGCAAAGGAAAATTGTGGCAATTTTTCCAAAGCAAAAACCGTGAAAATACCTAAAAAAAGGGGAAAAATTTCCCGTACAGCTCGTCGGTGGGAAAAAAAAAGGGAAAAGGGTTTTTTTAAGTGTAGGATTTTTTTAAAAAGACAAACAGTTTTTTCTTGTAAAAAAAGGAAACTTTTTTTTGGGGAAGGAAAAAACCTTTCCCGATATGAAAAAATTTTAAAAAAGGGGTCTGTGGGATACAAATAATATTTAAAATAAATTTTTTAAAAGGGGAAAAAATTTTCCCTCCCTGGAAACCAAAATTTTTTTAAAAAGGGCTGAGAAAAAGGAAAGTAATGTGTTTATGGGGTTTTAAAAGATTTTTTTAAAAAGAACATCTACAGGATTAAACAATTCTTTATTCTGTAGTTTTTTCCCTCATATATAACGAATGAGCATTGACATAAAAAAAAGGAGAAAAAAAAAAAGGAAACAGTTTGATTTTAACATTTCCCCCGGGGGATAGGTGTAATTGTTGGGGAAATCAAATATGGTTAAATTACACCCTAATAAAAAATGACTCCTGTTATTAATTTTTAAAAAAAAGGGGAACCCCACAGTTCTTATATACCTAGGGGGGGGTTTTTTACCCCCGGGGGAAATTTTTTATAAAAAATTTTTACCCCCGGGAAAATTTTTTTATACGCCCCATTGGGAAAAAAAAAAAAATTTTCCCCCTTAATAAAAATTAAAATAAATAATTATCAAAAAAAAAATTAATAGATAATTAAAAAAAAAGGGGCCCCCTTGGGTTAGAAAAAAAAAAAAATAATAATTATTTTTTCCCCTTGGCTAAAAAAAGGGGGTTTTTAAAAAAAATACTTACAGTCGCATGAGGCTCACACAAAGGCATTTTTAAAAGGGGGTATTTCAAAAAAGTCAAAATAAAAAAATACTAGTTAGTGCTTTATTACAAAAAATAAAAAAAATTTTTTTAAAATTCCTACCAAATTTGGGGGGAGGGGGCCCCCTTTTTAAAACCCAAAAATTTTAAATTTTTTTTTTAAATTATTAAAAAAAAAATGACAATTTTAAACTAAATTTGACTTTTTTTTCAGTTTTTCAGTTACTAAAAAAAAAACGGGGCAATTAATAAATTGTCAGCAAAATCCTATATATAACAAAGTCCAAATTTTTTTAATTTTTTAAAAAAAAACCTTCTTCTATTTACCCACATATACGTGGCCAAAGTTGCATTTAAAACTTTTTGGGCTTACAAATTTAAAAAAATAATAAAATGAAGCAGAATGACGTTATGGACGTTACAGCAAAATATCTGAGAGCACAAAAAGGGAAACAAAAATATTTTGGGCAAGTGTTAAAAAAAAACAAATGTCAGTAATTCTATCTAAAATTTAAACAATTATCAAATTCAATATTCATAATTAAACCGTATAAGATTATTACCAAATGATTAGAAAAAACCTTATCCCCCCTACCACAGATTGATATACAACACTTCTACTGTGTATATGATTACAACTCACAAGTACCAACTGTTTTTCCCCCCCCAAATTTTTTTCCCCAAAAAAAAAGTGTTAAAAGAAGTGACTATATACCCCTAAGGTATACCATAATTATAAAAAATTTTTTTTTGATAACCTTTAAAGCTTTAAAAAATGCACATTTTTTATACTTATGTCCAAATTCCCCCCTTAGGGTTTTTTTAAAAAAAAGGGACCGATAAAATAAAGTGTTTTAAAAAAATGTTCACTCAGACAGAGAAGGTATTAAGTAACATCAAGTTTTTTAAAAGATTAGCAGGTGTTTTTTAAAAAAAAATTTTTTTAAATCTGGGTAGGTTTTTGACATGACATTCCTTAAGACAAAGTAATATCATTAATCTACAAAAATTTTTTTAAACCTAAGACTTATCTGTGATTTTGCGGTTATTATGGAAGCAAGTGGTTGTGACTTATAAAAAAGGGGGTTAGCTGTGGGGTTTAAAAAACCCCAATGTTGGAACTTGGTTTTCTTTTTTTTCCAACATAAGGCATGGGATTAAATCCATTAACCCCCAACTGGCACTAGGCATGAAGGGGGGGGGCCCGGGGAAAAAAAAAAAACAAGTCCCAAGAAAATAAAGGGGGAAAACCGGGGAAAAAAAAAAAAAAGAACAGAAGAAAAGAAAGAAGAAAGAACCCTTTTTTCCACCCCAAAAAAAAACGAGCCAATATCGCCCCCCCTTTTTAAAACATTACCGAAGAAAAAAGGGTTTTCCCCCCAAGTTTCCCCCTGGTATAATCCTTCTTTAAAAAGACATACATTTCCCCCAAAAAAATTTTTTGGGTAACGTGACATTTCACTCCCCCGCAACGTACTACAAAAATTTGCACAAACAAAAGGGGGAAAATTTTTTTTTGGCATTTGTTCAACAATCCCCAAGACAAGGGTTGAAAAAATTTTTTTTTTTGAACATTGCCTTCACGGGGTGCTGTCTCCTTTTGGGGGGCAGCAGGAGAGAGAAAGTTTTTTCCCCAAAAAAAATTTTTCCCCCCGGGAGCGTTTTCTGTCAAGGACGACCCCTTTTGGGGGGGACCAAAACCCCCTTTCTAAAAATTCTACCAACTCCCCACAATCCATCACTGGCTCGCCCGGCTGGCCTTTTTCCCTCATTCCAAGGGTTGGCTCTAAGACACCAGGAATTTTCCCAGATATTACTAACAAACAACGCACGTTCAGCCCCGCAAAAAAAAATCCCCCAAAAATTTTCCAAAAATTTAAAAACCCGGGGGTTTTTGGGGGAAGGGGGAAAAATTTTTTTAAAAAAAAAAAAAAAAATTTTAAACTTCAAAACTACAAAAACAAAACAAAGAGTTATGAATATACATAATTCCAAAGGAAACAATGTAAAATACTCCATACGGTTACAAAAACAACCACAAACATGTCAACGACCCCTGAAAATAAGGAAAGGTCAATAAACAATCAAACAGAAAACATTCCGCAGACCATAGCTAGTCATAAACAACATTTTAGACTAAAGCCCTGCTTTCTGCATTTAAGGTATTTATGCAAAAAGGTATTTTAAATCAAAAATTGTTATAGTTCAACTTTTGAACTGTAACAGGTTTAGCAATACAACATATGCATTGGTCAGAGTTACATGTGAATGTCATGGATCAGCACATTAACTACTAGTAATTGTCCGCAAGATCATAATATATCTACGATCAATCTTAGAAAAACCCTTCCAAACTCTTTTAGCACCAAGATATGAGTCAGAGATGGGTGAAATAAAATACCCCAAAAGGAAACCACCTTATCAGATCAATATACAGACGCGTCAATAAGACTATAAGAAATTGGGGGTCTTTAATACTCTAATAAACTTACAACTGTCTTTAATAATCCATCCATTTGGATAAACTTTCATTTATTAGCTATTGTCTGCTATACAAGTAAGTATATAAAAAGGTATTTACATTTTTTTGTCACCCATTATAAAAAAAAATATATTTATAAGATACTGTATTATACAATAACAAAAAAATACAGTAAAGCATTATTAAAGTTTTGTTTTACGACAAATGTTTAAAATATAAATACGCTCGACTATCAAAGACCACCTAATTATCTATTAAGTTTGTTTAATAGTGGCTGGCTGGTAGGAACTTTGCTACTTTAGTTTGAGTTTACTTTAAAGTTTTATTATTTCTAATAATAAAGTTTTGTTTACATTTACTTAAGTAAAAGTACTTGGTTAAATTGTATATTTAAACTAATTTTTAATAAAAGGTTTTTATTTCAAGGTTTATTATCTAAAACAGTAAAATTGTTGGGAATGTAAAATATTGTCAAGATAATAAAATATATCGTAAGAGTTTATCTATACCTTAAAAATACAACATGACATTTTTATCTAATTTGGCTTAACAAATTACTTATTGATGCCTTTACGGAGTGTTGCGAATTTTGTCATGGTCCAAAGAATGGCAAAAAAATTTCCGACAGAAAGAAAGGAAGAGATAATTCTCTCGCGTCGTTATAGTGGTGGAGGGTCAGTCATGGTGTGGGCTGCGATTGGGTACAATAAGAAAACAGATATACAGTTTTTGACAAAAACCATGAATGCACAAAGTGTTATTAATATTTTTAATAACATTATTTTAAAGGATGGTAAATCTATGACAAGAGATTAATATATTTTTTAACACAACCACGCTGAAGACACAGCAAAAGTAATTTCCTCATCATTCAAAGAACATAATATAAAAGTGTTGGAGTGGCCGCCAAGATCACTGAATCTTAACATAATCACGAATGTCTGGAGATGGCTTGCAAAAAAAGTTAATGAAAATTCAAAACAGTTTTCCAGTGAAGATGATCTGAAAAGGCCTATCATGAATGCCTGGCATCAAATAACTTAAAATTATGTTAAGCAACTTTATAACCACATTACAAAAGGGATATTTAAAACAATTGGGATAAATGTACCAGTTTTAACAAGGTTTAATATTTAAAATAAATATATATTTTTTTAATGCCCCTAACTTTTTGTCGCATCATAAGTAAAATAATTTTATAAAATAAAATTTATACTTTTATTTAAACCTCACATGTCCGTAAAAATAACGATTTAATTCAGTTTATTTATAGTTAGACATATTTTGTTTTGAAATAAGTAAATATTAGTTATTATATTCATTTTCCCTGCCCCTATATTTTTTGCCTCTGTTTTTTTATTTATATATATATATATATATATATATATATATATATATATATATATATATATATATATATATATATATATATATATATATATATATATATATATATATATATATATATATACTTACAAAACCTGTTCTTTATTTACATGCTCGAATGGAGCACATTCCTAAAAAATCAGTGGAGAAGTTGTCTACTCAGTCCGGTAAAGATACTATTTTAAATAAAAATTGAAATTAATGATTACAGTGCCATATTTTTTTTTAGAAATGTTTGTTAGTTCTTACCGTAGTGAACTAATACCGCACAAGTAATATAGAAAATTTTATCTACGACCGCAGATATAAGTAAAAACATTATTTTTTTTTAATTTGTTCACGTTTTTACAGATTGGGCTAATCATTGGTATTGCTGGGGCTTGCAGATAACAAGAAATGGCCCAATTATTATGCTACAACGTCAAAAATATTCAAATTCCAAATACAAAAACAAAAATGTTCAGAGAACTTTTTGGACATCTGCAGGATTTCAAGGAGTCGACATGGTTCAGATTATCTAAAAATACAAATAGCTGCGTCCAACACTCACGTATTACACTAGATTTTTGTAGGTTACAGATAAGGCATTTGTATACGGCAGCCTGTTGGTATCAATACATTTGGCAGCATCCAAA
>JAHBCN010025806.1:0-11022 GCA_019359885.1 Listronotus oregonensis | reverse complement strand
AAAATGTCGAATAGAAATTGTCAAAAATGAAATTCGAGAATTTAAATGTGAACAGTGACACTGGTGAAAATAAGTGTAAAATATCTCCTCCTACAGTTATTTCGTGTTCACCAACTCACCATGTGTGTTCTCGATACTTCCCTAATACCTCTAAAGAAAGTAAACAAGTTATTTTAATCAAAATAAAACCACTACAAACTTCTTAGGGAAGTAAACTTTAACCACTCATACAAAGCAAACCGAAAATCTCTGGAATTTGGTAATTTAGGTAAACAGCCTGTAACTTTGTAAGGCATTCCTGGTTAAATGTCTGTCCTTCAAAATTACTGCAAATACCGCTAAAGGCTATCTCCGCCTTGCTGCTCGTTTTCGTCCTTTATTATTATTTAAAGCCCCTGTTTTAGATAGCGGATTACGGTGGTTAGGAAAGCTAAATATGAACCTGGTTTTTTTTTAAAGGCTAAAAAGATTTAGCGAAGAAAATCTAACTAAGGGGCTTTCTTGTTAGTTTCTAGAAAAAATCTTATTTAAAATGTGCTTAATTTTAACTTTTTATTATTAAAAATTGTATACCTTTTTATACAGTGCGAGTCTCTAACTTGAAGTAAAGTAATAAACAAAAGAAGGGTCTTGATATATTTACGGGCTTGGGGACCCTTTTTTTTAAACAGAAAAATTTTTTTTAAAAATTGTGGTTTTTTTTTCCATAATATCTTTTGAAATTATCAGTAAAAATATCGAACAAAAAATGGAAAAAATGGCAACTTCAATTTTTTTAAAAGGGGAAAACCCTGTATATTATGCGCTACAAAAAAAGTTTTTTTTTCCCTTTTTAAAAATTTTTATACTTGATTATTTGGATAAATTTGGATAAAGCTTAAAATAAATAAATTAAAAAAAATCGTATTAGTATTAAAAAAGCTATGAAAACAATAAAATTGTCTTAATAAATTTGACGTATTGATATTGTAAAAAGTTAAAATTTATCATTTCAACTATTAAAAGTAGTTTGTATTGTTTTTTTGTCGATGGGCTATTCAGAATTCAGAAGAATCTCTATTATGTGTCTTTTTATGGTAACAATAATAATGTGACGCAAAGGGAATATAACTTATTATATCCTTAACAACGGGTACCATCAAAGATACTAAAATACATAGTAAAAAGTTTATTGAACGAAAAGCTTTAAAATGAAGAAAAGGACTGCAGCACGAAATGAAAACAAAGTTTTGGATATCCTCGTTTTTTCAGGATAATTATTATACTTTTTCTATTGGACTAGCACTAACAACTTAATAAAACAAATTAAAAAATTTATTTAACCTTAAAATTTTACAAATTTTATCCTTAAAATATGTTATATATTTATGTCCGTTCAGAATCTTCCTGAACAAAACATGCAGGACCGACCTAACCATGCATTGGAAATAGCTAGGTTTATGCAGCAGGATCCAAAGTTTTTAAATAAAATTCTATTCACCGACAAGTCTTCCTTCACTTTAGCAGAAATGTAATCACAAAAATAAACATTATTGGTCCAGAGAAAACCCTTACCAAACTCAGCAACATAACAATTTTATTGTTTCAATGGCTTTCTTGATACTAATATGAAACTTTTTTGTTATTTATTAATAATTTAACCTAAAATATCTCAAAAATGGTTTATCCAAATATCATCAATGTATATATTTAAATAAAAAAAAGGCTTTCGTTTAGCGATTATACGGGGTTACATTTAAAAAAATGAATTGATTTTTTCCCTTTTTTTTGCAATTTTTTTTTACTGAAATTTTAAAAGAAAAGGAAAAAAAATCCCCAATTTTTATATAAAAAATTTTTTTTTCTTTAAAAAATAAAGGTAAAAATTAAATATAATTAAGGACCCGTACTTATTTTTTAAAAAACCAAACATTATTAGTATTTTTTGGGGGACCTATTCTTTAAAGATATTTATACAGTATGTCCCAAATTAAGGTCCAAGTTTTTTAGGAGTGTTTTTAAAGCGCATATCAATTTAGTAACTGCTCAATTTTAAATTTTCTTTCGTTTGCGAGGTATTAAATAACAAATTTTTTTACTTAAAAAATAAACCAAGTTTTATTAACATTAATAATTATTTTTTATAGTCTATACTTTCATTTAGCAGATAGGTGAAAGTGGCCTCTAATTCGGAATCCCGTTCTATTAACATATGCTAAATTTTTGGTGAAAAGGGTTTAAGATCCTCTTGAATTGATCTCGTATGTCACACAAGTATTCCCAAAAATGTCCGATATCATTTTTAAAGTCAAACAGATCAAGCGTATTCTTTATTCTCTTAATACTAAAAAATCGTCTGGGCTGATGGCATACCAGCAATCGCCTTAAAAAAATGTGCTTCCGAGCTTGCACCCATCTTAACTCGCCTCTTTCGAATCTGCACGTGTGCAACCTGTCCCAAAAAAGGATGCAAAACTTTCCCTCTCAACTATAGACCTATATTTCTTTTTTCTGTTGTCTGCAAAGTAATGGAAACACAAGGTCTTACATGATGGACAGTATGGATTCTGTCAGAAGAGAGCCACAGCTGATCTTCTTCCCTCTGTCTCACACAACAGGAACAAGTCTCTTGAGTTTCTTGGTGAATCCCAGATCGTTGCTCTTGATATATCCAAAGTTTTCGATCAGGTCTGGCATGACGAGCTTCTTAACAAACTTCCTTCTTACGGTCTTCCACCAAAGCTTTTCTCTTGGCTCTCCAGTTTCCTTTATAATCAACGTATATCAGTTACTGTTGATGCTCATTCTTCCAGCTTTTATCAGGTTAATGCTGGGGTGCGCCAGGGCTCAGTACTGGCACCCACTCTGTTTCTTCTACACATTAACGATCTTCTTTCTTTCACAATCAATCCCATTTATAGTTTTGCTGACGATAGTACCCTCCACTCCAACATTCAATTTCTCAAGCCATTCAATAAGCCTGATTTGGAAACCAAGCGTAGGTCAATGCGGATATCTCTCTCACAAGACCTTAAACTTATCTTGGATTGAGGCGCCAAAAATCTTGTTCAGTTTATTGCCTCAAAAACACAGTCATGTTGCTTTCGCGAAAAAAAGTCTGCCAATGCTCGTCCGTTACATATGAGGGGCCCAAAGTTCTGAGAACAAAGAGTGTTTAATCTTTTTGGCGTTACTTTTGAATTAACCCCGACTGGCACAAACACATTACATTCCCTAGCCTCGGCAGCTTTAAAAAGCTTGGGTTCCTCTCTGCCAGAAATATTTCTCTTCTTCCCAAACTGTATATTTTGTTTGTATCTCAAATCAGCCCCCTTTAGAATATTGTTTTCATGTCTGGGGGAAAGGCGTTTCCCACAACACTTAGCATTCTGAAACCCATTCAAAGAAGAGCCGTTTGACTTAATAATGATCCCACGCTTACAGAAAGGGTTTTCCCCCTCTTGCCCCCCGGGGAGGGGAAACTGCGCTCTTTTTATAGGTATTTTCACGGCTTCGCTTAGAGAAATTGGCCCGTAAAATTTCCCCCCCCTGGCAGCCCCCAACGGGGAAACCCTTTTTAAAATCATTTTCCCGTTCAACCAGAGGGGGCCCCGCTTCCTTTTTCCCCTTTTTTCCCGGGGGGGCTAAAAAAATTTTTTAAACCCCTGTGAGAAAAAATTTCCCCTCACCCCCTCAAGAACCACGGTACGTTAGAATTAGGCATTACCCTTTTTTAAAAATCCAAAAAAAAAAAAAGGATATTTTCAGCTTTTTAAAAAATTTTAAGATTAAAAAAAGTTAAATTTTAAAAAAATGCCAAAACCCCAAAAGGTTAAAAAAAAAATTTTTTTTTGGCCCCCTTTTTTAAAGTTTTTTTTTAAAATGCCTTTCCCCCCTTTTTTAAAAAAAAATTTTTTTGGGCAAAAGTTAAAAAAACCCCTTTTTTAAAAAAAAAAAAAAATTTTTCAAAAAATTTTTTAAATTTAAAAAGGAAAAAAATTTTTTGATTTTGCCCTTTTTTTTTAATTTTTAAAAAAAGTTTTGTTTTTTTTATGTTGGGGAAAAATTTTAAAATTTTTTTTAAAAAATTTTTAAAAGTTTTTTTAAAATTTTTTTCGGTTTTTAAAAGCGTTTTTAAAGGTTTTTTTAAAAACCCCAAATAAAAATATATAAAATATTTATTTTAAAATAAAAAAAAATAAAAAAAAAATTTTTTAAAAAAAATATTTTTATATAAAATAATAATAATATTATATATAAAAATAAAATAAAAAAAAAACTTTCCCAAAAAAAAGGGGAAAAATTTTTAAAGAAAAAAAAAAAAATACCCCCAAAGGATTTTAAAATTTTTAAAAAAAAGAAAAAAATTGGGGGAAAAAAGGGGAAAAAAGACCCTTTAAAAGGGTTCCCCTTTTTTTCTTGGCCAAAAAAAAAAATTTTTTTAAAAACCCCCCAAAATTTTTTTTTTTTTTGGGCCTTTTGGAAAATTTTTTTAAAAAATTTTTTTTAAAAATATTTTTATAATATTTTATTTTTAATTATATAAAAAATTTAAAATTATAAATTTATAAAATAAATAAAAATTTTTTAAATATTTTTTTTATTAATAAAAAAATATATATATATAAATATATATATATATATATATATTTTATATATATATATATATATATATATATAAATATATTATATATAAATATATTATTTTTATTTTTATTTTTATTTTTATATATATTTTTATTTTTATATTTTTAATTAAATTTTTAATTATTTTATTAAATTTTAATTATTAAAATTTAAAAAAAAATTTTTTTAAATTTTTTTAATTTTAAAAAAATTAAAAAAATTTCAGGGCCCCTGAGATATTTGGGAAAAAAAGGAATTTGGAAATATCGATTTTATTTTTTTATTATAATAAACATAAACTTTTTTCAATTTTTCCAGGGGGAGACAGGTGCATAACGGGCGACCGTGGAAAATTTTTTTTTTTAACTTTTAAAAAATTTTTGAAATTTTTTAAAATTTTTTCAATATGATGGTTACTAGACAATTTTTTTTAAAAAAGAACCAATTAAATAAAAATTTTTTGGGGTTTTTTGTTTGCCGGGGGTGGACTAGCTCCTACACAACAATAGCAATTTTTTTAACCCCCCCATGATAAGGGCTCAACAATATTTTTTTTGGGGTAGTTTTTTAAACCCTTTAAACCCAAAAAAGGAAATTTGATTGACATCGAAAAAAACAACTGTTTACGAAAAAAATATTATATTTTGGGTTTTTTTTTCATTTTATAGGGTGTGTATAATGCTAATAATTATAAGGGGGCGATAGTGGAGCTCAAAACAAGTCGAAAAGTCATAAAATATGTGTCAAAACTTGACAGATTTCGTCTAAACGATGTCAAAGTTTGAATTTTAAAAGGGGGAAATTTTTTCTGAAAACCTAAAACTTTGTCTTAATCGCTTATCAGTAGATTTATTTGCTAATAAAACAGACTAAGTTTTAAAGGTTTAAATTTTTCTAATAAAAAAATATATATATATTAATAAAAATTTTTCCCCCCCCGTTAAAAATGAAAAAAAAATTGGCAAAAGAGCTCCCCCAGCTAGAAGCCTTGTGTAGTCAGTTATAAATATGTTCAACTGCCGCGAAATTTTTGGTTTTTTTTAAATGGGGAAAAAAAAGCGGATATGTTATAAATTTACAACTGTTTTTGCAACCGAGAAATCTTATTTTTCAAGCAAAAAAAAAAAGGGGGTCATTTTAAAACATAATAGTTTGTGCTTAAAAATGAATATTTAGCCTTTTTGTGGTGAGTACAAAATGTTTTAATTACAAATATTAACCAAACAATAATGTATTTTTTTTTAGATAAATGTAATTTCAAAATAAATATCAAAATAAATTGCAAGAAGTAATTTTTATTATTTGTGTATAAATAGACATCTCCATAAAAAAACTGAAAATATGCAAAACTTGCACAAAAACGTTCGACTCGTTTCGATGATAACCAATTTTTTAAAACTTTGAAAGACCATATTTCGAAAACAGTTAACTTTTGATCCATATGTTTTTGGCTTTTTTGGTTTATTTTGAGCTTCACTATCCCCCCCTTAAAACAAAAATTTAATATTTTTTTTACCCTGTATATACTATTTTTTTTCTAATGAGATTTTCATAAAACTTTTGGGAAGATGTCTTAATCAAAAAAATAGGGCAGCGTAATATACCGTGGGTGTCTTAAGTGGTTATTTTTTAAACCCCTTTTGATTTAAACATTTAGAGGTTTGGACGAAAAGGGAAAACCTCTGTAGGCAGTAGGTTCTACAGTCTCAAAACGGGGATGAAGAAATGAACAAAGTGGCAAGTTTGCCCCTTTTTTTTAACTGAAAAAGATGTTTAAAAAAAAGGCTTAAGTGTTTTTAAGTGCTCCCGAGGATAAAATACTGACTATTTTCTCGCAGCAAAAGCAGGGAAATAACTATAAAAAAAAAACAATTTTTCCCCCCGCTCTTGGGGGGGCAAAAGAAAACCCCCTGTACAGGTGGGACAATAGTAAGACCAACGGCACTTGTTTTAATAAAAAAAAAAAAAAATTTTTTAGCATACCAGGCCCCCGTGGAAGATGTTATTCCCCCGACATTATAACAATAGTCCAAAAGAGGGTTAATTTTTGGGGTAAAAAGCAGAGTAAAAAGAATCAAACGAGAAAATATTTTTTTTTCTTCAAAGAAAAATCTAGGTTTTTTTTTTTTTTGCTGCTGTAGATATGGATATAATGTGTTTATACTAGTTAAGGTTATCCCAAAGAAGTTTAAAGGTGTATGGGCCCAATGCCATGGCTCATTCGATCAAAAAATGTCCAGCCCAGTATGAAAATAACTGTCGAGTTGGCCCTGCCGATTCTGCGCAATAACAAAATTCCCCGAAATTTTTAATGTGTTGCTTACTTACACACTGATAAATCAGTGTGAAGTTAGCCAACACATTATAATTTTATAAGAGCCGGAGTACCGTTTTTTGGATTGATCAAATCTTTTTTTATTTTAGTGATTAGTGTTTATTAAATTGTGATTACAATTTTTTTTTTTATTGTTTGTTACTTATAATATCGTAACAAAATGACTAGAGGTTGTATGGTTTTGTCTTGCAAATCCAAGGGTAACATATCCGTCTTTCTAACTTTTTTTGGTAAGTATTTTTTATATTTAAATTAGGTGCTTCTTATAAGACGTAACGTTAGGTAACCGAATAAATAATAATATATCAATTATGAATAATAGAAAATGAAAATTTCATAGAAAATATTAGTGAGAAAAATAAGGCAATCTTAACTATCTTTTAGATAATTTCCACAATGTTTGTTATTTCTGTGGATTATTAAAAAGAAATAAGGTTTATATTAAGGTACTTTTATTTCATTTAATAATTTAGTACACCTTTAAAGGATTAAAATTATTGATTACTGGGCAGACCAGGCAAATTTTAATATATACAGGTCCCTCTAATTGAATGAAAGGAAGTAAAATTTTTTGGGACGTTTTTTTGGGGGCTGATTACAAATCTAGAAAAAAAATTCGGCAATGTTTCGTTTTCGAGATATTCACATCAAAATTGAAAATCAAACTAACCTTATTTCCCTATTCCTCCTTTTTTTTGACTTTTATTTTTACACAAATTGGCACCCTTTTTACAAACACCTTTTAAAAAAATTTTTTTTTTTTTTTTTACACTTTTTTTTTCACTTTTTTTTTTTTGCAAATATGGTTGCTGCCTTTTAACTGAAAAGTTCGCAATTTAATGGAAAAAAATGTAAAATAAATAAAAATACAAGGTTTTAAAAGGTTTTTATAAAGTATCGTGTGCCACTTGAGTGTAAAAATCAAGAATTGTGTACAAAAAGGGAGAATATAGTGAAAATGAGGTTAGTTTAATTTTCAACTTTTTTGATGAAGATCTCGGAAACGAAACGTTGCCGAAAAGATATTTTTCAGATTTGTAATCAGCGCCCCAAAAAACCCCCCGTATACCAAATTTGATCAAAATCGGAGAGGAGGCAAAATTTCGAGACAATACCATTTGTTTAAAAATAAATTAGATTTTGTTTTCTTAATCTTGCATTATCAACTTTTTAAGCTCGACATTCTGTACACACATAATATTTAACGGATACTGTTACAATGGATACTCAGGTACCAAAGGTTACTAAACATTTTTAACCACTGATATTCCGTCTCATGAATGTTTGTTATTAGTGAAAAGTATATGCCTAAAAAGCAGTTATAAAAATTTTCACTTTTTAATGTACAACCAGAATCTTAGGATTAGATTAAACTCATTTACACTATCTTGCCCTTCTTTTATCACAAAATTGGTGATAAGTACATAATACTATCATACAATGTTTGAAATTTTTTTTAAAAAAAACTGTTTTTATTTATTTACAAAGATTTTTGGAAAAAAAAACAAAATTTCCCAAAAAAATATCGACCATTTAAATATAAGGCAGTAAAGTGGCGCCATCTATTCTTTACATAATATATCAGATGATATAAAATCTAATATTACACAATAATTTTAAATATTTTATAGTAGTATCCTTTAATAACCAACAATTTTGTGCAAAAAATAAAAAAAAGAGTAAATGTTGGAATTTGACATTTGATGATGTCAATTGTATAGATAGTAACAAAGAATTATGGAAATCCTGCCCTGACCTACTGTTTATTGCGCAATTTCCGCGGGGCCAACCCCCCTATTCCCGCTGCCCTGCACGCCTGGACAATTTTGTTCTACAATATTGGGCTTCCATACACCTTTAAACTTCCTTGGGTTATCCTCAAAAGTAACGCCCACAAGGTTAAATGACTCTTTGTTCTGCGTAGCTTGACCGATCATAAGTAAAGGATAAGTATTCACAGACTTGTTTTTTCCACAGCGAACATGATTTTATTTTGGTTTTAATGTATTAAACAGGAACAAAATTTAGGCATTGTAAAAGAAAGATTTCGTCGCATGTCCATCAACACGCATAAATATGAATTTATACCAGAAATATACACGTATTCCCCGGACATCCTGTATAAGAGTTTTACTTACTCTCATATATCCAGATATAAGCCTTAAATACGTTAGGATAATTTTGAAATGTAATAAAAGCGAAATGTACAAGAATGTCGTTCGCAATGACTGTATAACTCAGTATACCATTAGGTGTTGACATCAAGCATAAGGGGGAAGTATTTTAGAGAGAATGATATCTGTTACCATCCTACGTGTTCCAGGAAAATCGTTATTCTCGCAGAAGTTTCTGCTTATATTAAATAAATGAGAGGTTCACTTACTTTATTACAGAATACGTTTGAGAAACACAAACATTTCTGTAGAGAATATGGATCACGTATATACTTAAAATTTGAGTCTCTGTATCTGCCTCAATGAACAAAAGAAAAGTAATAGTTATCAAATAGTAGTATTTTATGTACAGTGACAGCCATTAAATCTTGGCCAAAAAAATTGTCAAATTTTGACTTTTCTGCCAATTTTTGTAAATCGCTCTTTGTTACCTTGTTTTACTTTTAATTACTATAAATAAAGCAAAAAGTAAAAAAAAATATTTATATTTTATAAAAACTAACATATTAATAAATTAATTAACAATTAAATAAAATCAAACAAATTTAATATTTTATTGCTACCCCGTTTTTTTCTAAGACAGAGTTTAGCCTTCCAGGCATCAAATGGACTAAAGTCCGGATTTCCTCGTAACTCATTCCACGCCTCTAAAATTATATCCTTAAGTTTGTTTACATTTTGCAGCCTAAACTCATCTTTCTTATTTATTTTTTTAACTAATAAGCTCCAAACATTTTTCATAACATTTAAATCCTGGTTACGTGCGAGCCACGGTAAAACCCTGATACGCTGCTCTTCCATCTATTCATCGACTTGCCGAGCCGTATAGACAGGACACTAATCTAGCTGAAAGATAAAAAATTCCGTCCGGAAATCGATCCAGTACAGAAGGAAGCATGATATTTGGTAATAGATCTATATACAGGGTGTCAAAAAAATCTGGAATATTGCAAAAATCTTCCAAGCCGCTCTTAATTTTTCGACGAAAATTTAGCTGGCAACACAATTTTAAAAAAAAGGGGGCAGATTAATGTAATTTCACTTTCCAAAGTATACAGGGGGAAAAAAAAAAGTAGTATCAACTTAGGTTTTTTAAATGGAAACCCCTGTATATTTTTATGTATTCGAATAGATCTTTTTTAAGCCAATTTCAACGGTATACAGTTTTTTTGTTTATCTGTCAAACTGATCACGCATTTGATTTCTAATTTTAATTTTTTAAAATCAATGTTTTTTCCCGGGCCCATACAGTTACTTATCTGTTAATGTCAGTTGACTTAAATGACATTTTGTGTCAAATTTCTAATTACAACAGTAGTCATTTTAATTAGTAGAACGATGACTTTAAGAGAACTTAAAGAGAAAATTGATATCATGATGATTGGATACGGTGATCGCAAGAGATCACAAGCAGAATGTGTGATTTATTTAATCATATTTATCCGAATCGACCCGCAATTACTCAATCGTTTGTAAGTAAATTGCTTAAGAAATTTAACGAAACGGGAAGTGTAAATCACAGACCCCAAAACAGGCCGACCGAAAACAGCTACTGGTGGTGATACGGCAATAGATATTTTACTGCATGTTCAAGAGAATCCCACTCAATCGCTTTTCCCAATATGGACTGGATCATAATGTTACCAGTCTGTCAAAAATTTATTTGGAAGTGAAAAAATTCGTCCGTTTAAGATTCATTTGGTTCAGGAACTTACAGAGGATGATTTCGATAGGCGTGCAGAGTTCCCCCCCAAATTATGATGGAGAGGTGCAATGCTGAGCATAATTTTTCTCAAAATATTCTCTTTTTTTTGAAGCTACGTTTATGCTTCATGGTATTGTCAACAGACATAACTGCAGATATTGGTCTGCAGTCAATCCCCGATGGATGGCCGAAGCACACACGCA
>JAHBCN010025805.1:0-10952 GCA_019359885.1 Listronotus oregonensis | reverse complement strand
TATATATATATATATATATATATTTTTCAATTTTCTTAAAACTGGAAAATTTATTTATAATAAGTTTCTTGTTTCTTTGGGTATAGGTTTTATTTATTTGTTATTTAAGGAAACACATCACTTTGACGTTTCGCCCATTATATTGGGCTTTTCAAAAAACATTTTATTTTTGGTTATCAACCTAAACGCGTTTGCATAAAATTAACTATAGATTTACATGTACATAAAGAAAAACAAACACTTAAAAACATACGACTTTAGTAGCTACGATGATTTAATATACCTTTAAAAGCATTTGTTTTAATAATTTTAATTTTTTAAAGCATATCCTTTTCGAAGAAACATCTTGGTAATGGGACTATTTAAAAATATTATTAATTACAAATAACTTAGAATATGTTAAAAAAATGCTTATATTTTATTTTTTATTTATTAGGAATTTTAGATTTATAAAAGAAAAATGGCTGATTTTAGCATTATTTTTTTTTAATTTGATTTAATTTATAGTAATTTTAGAAATTTACCTGAGTTGGTTTAAAAATTGAGTTAGGATGGTTAACATATTAGATTATGATATGTGGCTGAGGTTGCTGATATCTTGTTTGCTCATTGAGAAGCTTGTGGTTCTTTTTATATGAATCATTTCCATAATTCTAAAAAGTTTCTGGTGATGATTTTCTTGGGTAAGAATTGCGTGTTTTAAATCGAATTCATGTTTCAAAGTTGCTTCATGTTTGTGTAGAGCTGTAGGAAGCGTTTTTCGTATATTTGTGCCCATTCAGTCTGCTATCAGATATTGTGTTGTTTGCCAATATATTTTGGGCAATTTAAACATGGAATTGATAGAAACGGTTTGAGCACTTTTTTCTTAAGGACTTAGCTCTTTAAAGGTGTAAATAGTGATGATAAAAGGTTTTGGGCCTTGTGGCATACAACTATGTCATGTTTTGCCCAGAATATATTTTATTTTTAGGACCAATTCCTGGGAGTATGGCATGGCAACATATTTTTTACCTGTAACTGTGATATTTTTGATATTATTTTTTATTGTTGTAAAATTTAAAAGTACGTTGTTTGATAATTTTGTTTATTTGTTTGTAGGAAAATTATTTTTCTTTCAAAGTGTTTCACTTTTTAAAATTTGTAGGACGTGATTATGGTGGTAGGAAATTAATTTAATGCCGTATCAGTTAAACCAATTATTACTATTTTTGTGAAATTAGGTGATTTGAATTATAATTTAAATAACGTCTGGTAAATATTTTTGTACCATTTAGTTTTAAGGCATTCGCTATTTTCACTTCTTAAAGGTTAGAGTCAGAAAATTAATTTCATTATTAATTTCGATTTACGGACGTAAATTAACGCCTTTTTTAGGGTGAAAATTATTGAATAATTACTAGCTCATCTGCAATAATTATGGTAATGCTGTTAAGCAGTCGTCAACATATCTTTAAAGAAGATTATTAGGTGCACAGTATTATTTAGTATTTTTCTTCTAAGTATTCCATAACAAGTTCGGGCAACAGTTGAAGATATCGGTGAACCCATCGCGCAACCGTCTAATTGTTGGTAAATTTGTCTTCATGTTGAAATAATTGTTAGTAGTGTTAAATTTATTGCTTGATGAAGGTATTTTCATTAAGTGAAAGTGATATGTTCTTTAAGCAAGTTCCATTTTACCTAAATTATTTGATTATAAAAGATCATTAGGTATATTAAGTATAAAGAGAAACGACATCAAGTGACACTAGTTTATGGTCTGTAGGAATTTTAACAGAATCAATGAATTCCTTAAAACTAAATGAATCTTTAATATAATAATCGTTTTTACACGTAATTTTGAGAAGGCAATAAACGAAAATACTTGGATAAATTGTAAAATGGAGATTGAATACATGATACAATCGGTCTCAACGGAATTACCACCGTTCTTATGTAGTTTAGGCAACCCGTATATTTTGGGTGTGACTGAATTGTGTGTCATGAGTTTTTGCCTTTCGGTTGAAATAAGATTTTTTGGACAAGATTTTCTTCAAAGACTGTTATTTTTAATTTGATAGAGTTAGTTGGATCACTTAGTAGTTTTTTATAGGTTTGGGTATTAGAAAGCAGTTTTCCATTTTAATTTTGTAGTCAGCTGTGTTCATGTGATTACAGTTTTGTTGCTTTATCCGGTTTTAATATTGTAATATCGGGAGTTATCTTTAATAAATAATAATAATAATAATAATAATAATAATAAACTAATAATAATATTAATAATAATAATAATATCGCTTTAACAACAAAATCATTTACAATGACAAAAGAAAGCATTCAAACAATATACTTAAATACATACAATTACCTAACATATTAAAATCATAAAAAGTATACTTAAATACAATTAATTAAAACCAATTAAATCTGTGGAAATAACAATAAAGATGAAACACTCTTACATGTATAAAAAAATAATTTAATTAATAATCAAAGTTGAAAAAAGTAGAAAACACTCTGCAAAAACCCATCAAAACCTTTCGAAATTGTTTGTTTTTTTAATTGTTTATTAATTTTGTTAGTAAAATAGTTTTTTTGGTGTTTTTTATCCCAATTTTTTATTTATGGTTTGTTATTACTTTTTCTACTTGCCTAATGGAATCTTTGTTTTCCCACTAGGTTTATCATGTATGGAAAGATTCTAAGCAAGCTATGTATTCTGTTGTGGAAACCCTGCTTTTTTAACCAGGCAAAAAAAAAAACTTATCCTGCCAAGACCTCAGCTATATCAACCTATACCCAAGAAACAAGAAACTTATTATAAATAAATGGTTTAAGAAAATTGAAAAAAATATAAATATTGCAAGGGTGAAAACGCAAACTACATCTAACTTTACATTCCTGGAAACAATACGGACAACCTATGGAATAGAATGTGCTAATAAAATGAAGACCTTTCAGAATAAATGACAAGATAGCAAAGCAGAAAAACGAAGGAAAAATTTCTTGCAAAAGGTGTAAACATATGGATGTTTTCCCAAAATTTTTTCTGAATTTTAACGTGTCACACATTAGTTTCCCAGATGCTTTACCTCGAAGAAAAATTTAATCATATTATTAATGCACAAAAAATAAAATTTTAAATCTCTCCCCGAAAGCTACAAATATAACTAACTTAAAGTCTAATACTAATAGCACTGATTTAAAAACCCAATACCTATTGCCACCAGATACTTTCAATAATTTTTTTTACTATGAAAAGTAAAACAGAAAAAATTTTTAAAGTTAATTTAAAAAATCAAAAAACTATCAAATTTAATAACTAAAGCATCAATCGAATAATAAAGTGAATACTAGTAATTGGCTAACAAATATTTCTGATAAACCTATACGGGGTGATATAGCTGAGGTCTTGCATTGGGTGATAAGTTTTCTTCCTGTGGTTAATGAAAGCAGATTTCCCACAACAGAACATAGCTTGCTTAGAATCCCGCCATACATGATAAACCTGTGAAATCAAAAAAATTTCCCTTAGGGCAAGTAATACCTTTAAAAACAAACCATAAAAAAAAAAATTAAGACATAAAAACACTAAAAAAAACTATTTTACTAACAAAATTAATAAAAACGAATTAAAAAAAACAAACAATTTATTAAGATAACCCGATATTACAATATTAAAACGGATAAAAGCAAAAACTGTAATCATGAACACAACTGACTACAAAATTAAAATGGAAAACCTGCTGGGAAAACCCAAACCTATAAAAAACTCCCAAGTGATCAACTGACTCTTATCAAATTAAAAATAACAGTCTTGTAAAGTCTTGTCCAAAAATCTTATTTGAATCCGAGGGGAAAAACTCATGATACACAATTCAGTACCCAAAATATAAAAATTTTCCTAAACTACATAAAACGGTGTTCCTTGAGACCGATTTATATGTTTTTCACTCTTCATTTTACAATTTATCCAAGTATTTAAGCGATTCTCTCAAAATTACGTGTAAAAACATTATTATATTAAAGATTAAATTTTGTTTTAAAGAATTCATTGATTCTGTTAAAATTCCTACAGACCATAAACTAGTGTCACTTGATTCGTTTCTCTTTATACCAATATACCTAATGATCTTTTATATCAAATAATTAAAGGAAAAAAAAGGAACTTGTAAAGAACCTTCCTAATTAAAATACCTTCATCGAAGCAATAAAAATTTACTTACTAACAATTATTTCCAACATGAAGGCAATTTTATCAACAATTAGGCGTTTTTGGGGATGGGGTTTACCGATATCTTCAACTGTTGCCCACTTATGGAATACTTAGAAAAATACTAAATAATATCAGCATTCCTAATCTTCTTTAAAAGTATGTTGACGACTGTAACAGCATTACCATCAAAATCAAGTAGATGAGCTAGTGAATTTATTCAATAATTTTTACCCTAAAATACAATTTACGTCTGAAATCGAAATTAATAATGAAATTAATTTTCTCGACAAACCTTAATAAAGTGAAAATAGCGAATGCCTTAAAACTAAATGGTACACAAAAAATACTTGGGTAGGACGTTATTTAAATTATAACTCAAATCCCAATTTCACAAAAAAATAGTGTAATAATTGGTTTAACTGATAGGGCATTAAAATTAACTTCACCAGAACTACGTCCCCACAAATTTTAAAAAAGTTAAAAACACTTTGAAAGAAAATAATTTTCCTATTAAACAAATAAACAAAATTATCAAACAACGCATTTTTAAAATTTTTTACAACAATAAAAATAATACTAAAAATATCAGTTACTCACAGGGTAAAAAATATGTTGCCATGCCATCCAGGAATTGCCCGAAAAATAAAATATTTTTCGGGAAAAATGACATAGTTGTATGCCAAAAAACCAAAACCATCATCACTATTTACACCCTTAAAGAGCCAAGTCCCTAAAAAAAAAAAGTCAAACCTGGTTTACTCAATTCCATGTTAAATTCCCCAAAAAAATATATTGGTAAAACAACAAATATCTTGATAGCAGACTTAATGGCACAAATATACGAAAAACCTTCTACAGCTCTCAAACTAAACAAATTTGAAACATGAATTCGATTTTAAAAACACCGCAATTCTTACCCAGAAAATCATCACAAAAACTTTAATTAAGAAATGATTCATATAAAAAAAAACCCACAAGCTCTCAATGACAAACAAGATATCAGCAACCTCAGCCACATATATCATAATCTAATGTTAACCATCCTAACTCCTAATTTAAAAACCAACCTTTATATAAATTTTGTAATTTTTTTATAAATTAAATCAAAATTTAAAAAAAAAAAAATAACAAGTAAAATCAACATTACTTTTCTTATAAATAAAATTCCTAATAACAAAAAATAAAATATAAGCTTTTTTTAACATTTTCCCAAGTTATTTGTACCAATACATTTTAAATAGCCCGATTCCAAGATGTTTCTTGGGTTTATTTTAAAAATAAAAAATTATTAAAACAATGTTTTTAAAGGTATATTAAATCATCGTGGTGCCTTTTGAAAATTTTGTATGTTTTTGTTGTTTGTTTTTCTTTTATTACATGTAAAAACTATAGTTAATTTTTTTTCCGTTTTAGGGTTTATAACCAAATAAATGTTTTTTGAAAAAAACCCAATATAATGGGGAAAAAGTCAAAGTGATGTGTTTCCTTAAATAACAAATAACAAAAAACCTATACCCAAGAAACAAAAACTTATTATATATATATATATATATATAAAATATATATATATATATATATATATATATATATATATATATATATATATATATATATATATATATATATATATATATATATATATATATATATATATATATATATATATATATATATATATATGAATAAATATACTCAGCTCTTCATTTCTTGAATGAAACATATTTTAAATTTAAATAAATATTATATTATAAGATTTTAATTTGGGAAATTATAAGATATGCCTATATACTATATGTTAATATATATCAACTTTGATTTTTTTAATAATATTCTTATATTTATAAATTTGGTTTCTAAGGATAATTCCTATATAAAATCTAAATCATTCTACTATTTTGCTATTTTTGAGAAATGGCGATTAAGATGTCCAAACTACCACATTATATATTATTATAAAAATAAATAATATATATATAAATATATTATATATATATTATATTTTTATAAGATTTATTATATATAATATAATATATATATATAATATATATTATTATATATATAATAATATTATTAATAATAATATTATAATATATATATTATATTATATATATATATTATTATATTATATATATTTAATATAAATATATATATAATATATTATATTTATCCGTTGTTATTTTTTAAAGAAAATGGCGATTTAAAAATAATACAAATAGATCATTTGGATATTATGATGTTATAGGGGAAAACAAATTTTAAAGGGTTATAAAATTAATAATTCCTAAAAAATTCAAGCCATCTCTTTAGCAATTTTGTTATTTTAGAAATTGGTTTAAATTTAAGTACATTAATTAAAAAATAATTAAATTAAATTAAAAATACTAAATGTTTCTATTTTAAATTTTTTCCTTTTTTGTAACGGGCAAAATTTTTAAAACTAACAAAGATAGGTACAGGATATTATACGGATTTTATATCAGGAATGACCCGTAGAATCCAAATTTAAAAAAATATACAGGGTGTTACATTTAAATTTTTGAAGTAACATTATTAGAAAAGTCAATTTTCGCAACACTTCCGGTAAAGCCGGAAGTAGTTTTATTATGGCCTCCACAGATAGAGTCTTCAGAAAAAATTAAATTACACATAATAATTTTTTATATCATTTATTGGTTTTCCCATAATATGCGGTAGTTTGGACATCTTTAATCGCCATTTTCTCAAAAACTAGCAGAGATAGGTATAGGACATAATATACATTTTATATCAGAAATGATTCGTAGAACCCAAATTTTAAAAAATATACAGGGTATTCCATTGAAAAAATCAAAGTTGATGTCGTTTCCGGTTAAACCGGAAGTGATAGAGACATGTTATAATATCCATAATCAGCATCTTATAATATATTATAGCATCCTAAAATTTGAAAGCTATATGTTTTTATTCAAGAAAATAAAAGGCTGGGTAGTGATTTCGTTGTCACCCGGTATATATATAAAATTTAATGCTAAATAAACTTAATTAATGCTTACCCTACATTTTACCCAATCCATTCCAGCTTTAGAACAGTCAATTGGAGGAACATGTTTTACAAATTTCATAATTTCTGGTGTATATATTGGCAAGTGTGGTTGCTTGCATGCTAAATTGCTTGCTTCTTTCCTAATAAGTAAACTAATTTTTTCTCTAAAACAAGAAATGGAAAATAAAATCTAGGGTATATATAATTTAAATAACACTATTATGCAAATCTGTAATGTAAAGCTGTAAATTTTACAGGCTCTAAGATCGCTATTAGTAACCAACAAAGTTCTTGTTACAAAACAAATAATTTAAAAAATTCAGAAAAGCATGATTTTATTGTTGTTGATACTAAAGGCGTGTTTACACCAAAGTTGACTACTAAAGTTGACAAAAGATCGTTTGTAGAAAACTAAAAGTTGTCAATAAAATTTGCTTTTCTTAAATTGGAGCAACAAGTGGTAGAGTTGTTGTAGAAAACTAAAAGTTGCTCTTCTCAAATATAGAGCAACAAGTGGAAAACTTGTTGCCAAAGAATTTGCGCAAAAGGTTTAGGCAGTGGTTTTCCAGATCTCAACTAGTTTTCTACAAGTTGCTTGCGCAAATCGCGCAGCACCAAATTTTCCACTTTTAGTTGTCAACTTTCTTTGATCTTTACCCACACTTTAGGGAAAACCAAAATTTAGTGGAAGATTTGTCTCTCGACCAGTGGTTGCTGTTGCTGTATTTTGTAGAAAAAGCAACAAATTGCCGCAACTTGTGGAAAACTTAGTGGAAGACTTTGGTGTTAACGCCGGCTTAAGAATTAGAATGTTTTCATGATTAACCATGATAAAAATTTTAGAATTAGGCATCTCTTTCTTTATGTTAGATATAATGCTCAAAAACACTTGAGGATCCTAAAATTCATCACTTTTAACTACTGAATATTCCAACATAGAATGATAAAATTTAATTAGCCAAAGAGCAAAGAAAAGTAAAAGTTAGGTTGCCAAACATGCCATGTTCAAAGCTGAGATAAAAAATGGTTTTGAAAAAAAATACTGGGCATTGTTTTTGGTAAGAGTTAATTGTTACCAACTTAAGTTAAAATAACATATTTTTAGTTACCAGGTACAATCATAAAAACAAGCTATAAGGTAAAGGTAACATTATTATAAAGGCTATTTTTTTAGGTTCTGAGAACTTAAAAATTGTATTTAAGCAGTTATTTCTCTCTCTGAATAAATATAAAGACAATGGAAATTTACTATTTTGTCCATTAATGCTGTTAAAAAAAAGGTTTAACGGAGGAATTATTTGCAGGTATTGCCAAATAAAATCTCCTGATTTCCAGCAGTTCTGAGAAAAAAATATATTTTATAATTTTTTGTTACTGTTTTAATATTTTTTTATACTTGTTAAAAATAGTAGGTAATCACATAAACCTTTTTCCTTCGAGTTTTAATGTTTTGGCTTCTCATTCTTTTACCCTTTACATCACTGTATAATAAATAAGACGATTATTTTAAAAAACAAAAAGTTATCATTTGAATTTAGTAAATAAATATTATGATTACTTACAATCTCGTTTTTCGATCAATATCATTTAAAAGTGTATGAGGCCAGAAAAATAAAAAGCTAATGATAAGAACAAACAGGAACACCACATAAAGCTTTCGTTTAAATGTAAACACCAACATTTTGAAATAATTCATTTTTCTCTAAGAACTTAATTCATTTGCGGATAGCATTTTATCCAAAAATTCAAAACAAACCTT
Organism: Listronotus oregonensis; assembly: GCA_019359885.1. Taxonomy (NCBI): domain Eukaryota; kingdom Metazoa; phylum Arthropoda; class Insecta; order Coleoptera; family Curculionidae; genus Listronotus; species Listronotus oregonensis. The sequence goes on along the minus strand of JAHBCN010025805.1, from coordinate 1,973 downwards.
CCTTCGTTCTTCTTCGTTTTTTTCTTATGTACAACCACAGAATAAAAAAGGGGTTAGTGTACAACCACAGAATAAAAAAGGGTTAATTGTGGTTAGTAGTACAACCTGTACAACACGGGATCAGAGAAATAGAGAAGAGGAGAAAGCGCTTCAATCTGCGCGAAAAGTCTAATATAGGGCGCCGCCATGATTGCTTTCGCTTGTCATTTGTCATCATATGGGCTTGTCATGTCATAATCTTGTTTGTAAACAAAAATTTAATTAAAATGGTTTTGAATAAAAATATTACGTTTTATGAAAAAAATTAAAATTTTAAGATGAAAACATGTACCATTATTAAACAGTATGTATATTATGCAGGTAAATTATTTGTATGAATTCCAAAATATTTATGGGTTAAAAGATTTTTTTCTTGGTAAAAACCTCAGAATATTGAAATCCTACATTATGTGTTTTTGAATTTTTTAGTAAGGATAAAGAAAGCAGAATACCTTATAAATATGCATATAATATATATTACAATTTTTTAATGTAAAGGGCAAGAAGATCCAGGTGATTTGGCAGTAATTTTTTTTTTAAGAAACGATAAATGGAAATGCTGAAATCGAAATACCAACTTGTTTACCCAAAGAAGCTTTAATAATTTTATCTAATAACTGCAGTGCTGTCTTTAGAACTCTAAAGTAAACATATCTTTTTAATGGATTCTTTAAAAGTCAAATAAAGGCCTCTGTTATTCAAAATTGGTGTACAGTATTTCACACTTTTTTATGTAAGTGCTCTTATCGAAGGTGTATTTCAGAATTTGGTGTGTACAAAAAGTGTAAACTAATTCTGAATAACAACCAGACCTAAAGTTACAATAAGAGAATATAGCAAAAAATGCGTACAACAATATGGACAAATGGCATTTTATTAAATAAAATAAATAATCAGTAAAAAAGTGTTTTATTTATACACTGTATTTTATGTCAGATGTTTTCTTTTTGCATTAAGAAGTAAATTTACTTTAAGAAATGACACTGGCTAATACATGAAATACAATGGAAAACCTTTATTTTATAAAATGGTTGTTAAATAATATCTATAATCGTATATCATCTTAAGCAGGTGATCATAAGTGTGAGTTTTTTTCTTACTATGAAAATTATAAAAGGAAGGTCCTATATATTTAAAAAAAAAATACATGCTATAGGTATATTAATTTTTATATGCACTGTGATGATACTAACCTCTTAACTTATGCCAATTGTTTTGTTTAGGGTTATACCTTTTTAAAAAATGCTCAGGTCAGCTGCCATTCCCATATATTTTTCTTATGGAGACTCTTTTTTTTCAATACCTATACTCCTATTTTTTAGTTTTCAGAATACAACCAGATATAGTCCTTTTCTTTGTAGCTTATTTTCTCAAATTTTTTAAAATCATTTTTAGTCGAGAATAGGTTTTTTTTTGACAATTAATATTGTAAAATTGCGAACATAAATTTCTGTTTCCTGTTAAACTAATCTTATTGTATTGTATAATTTAAGAGAATTTTTATCGATGTTTAAATATTGTAGATCACACACACATTCTAATTGAACAAATTATTTCATAATTAGTTTATATTTAGGCTGCTGCAGACAATTTGAATAATTAATATGTGGCAATTGCCAATACTAAGATACCATAATATAAGTTTGTCCAAGCTAACATTTTTGTGTTGGCTTACATGTTCAAAAACAAAAATTACTAGACTCAACGTCAAAATCAGCTCATTGACGTAAATCACCCAGTAATGGATTAAAGGCGTTTCAATTTTTGTATTAAATTTTTTTGGTGTTTGGGTGTGTTATTTCGTGTTTTAAAGTAATTAGTGTGATTAGAGATTACTCGGCAGTGTTTTTATTTTTTTTTTGGTGTGGACTATTTGACATTTTTTATATTTCATAATTTATTTTATTTTGGAGTAAGTTTTTATTTTTATTGGT
>JAHBCN010025804.1:0-10979 GCA_019359885.1 Listronotus oregonensis | reverse complement strand
TATATTTGATAATATTTGGACTAAATTTTGAATTTTAAGCTTAAAATATAAGTAAATTAAAAAAAAAATCATATTAGTATCAAGAAAGCTATAAAAAAAAAATTTTTTTAAATAAATTTGACATTTTTTTAAAAAGTTGAAATTTATCATTTTGATATTAAAATAGTTTGTATTGTTTTTTTGTGATCGCTATTATGCGTTTTTTTTATGGTAACAATAATAAGGGACGTCAAAGTGAAAAGGGTTTATTTAATATCCAAAAAGGGCACCATCTATAATACTAAAATACATAGTAAAAAAAGTTTATTAAACGAAAAAACTATAAAATGAAGAAAAAGACGCACCCGAAATGAAAAAAAGTTTTGAATATCCTCGTTTTCTCAGGATTTATTTAACTTTTTCTATTGGATAGCACTAACTTTTTTAATAATTTTAAAAAATATCTGAACTTAATAAAACAGATTTAAAATTTTTTTAAACCCCAAAAATTTTTTAAAAATTTATCTATAAATTTATGTCCGTTCAGAATCTTCCAAACAAAACATGCAGGACCGACCTAAGTATGCATTGAAAATAGCTAGGTTTATGTAGCAGGATCCAAAGTTTTTAAATAAAATTCAATTCATCAACAACTTTTCCTTCACTTTAGCAGAAATGTTTAATCACAAAAATAAACATTATTATTTTAGAGAAAACCCTTATCAAATTCAGCAACATAAAATTTTATTTTTTCCCATGGTTTTTTTTGATACAAATATAAAATTTTTTTTGTAATTTATTAATAATTTGCCTAAAATATCTTAAAAAGGTTTACCCCAAATATCATCAATGTATATATCTTTGAAATAAAAAAAAAGATCCTTCTTTGGGCCCATAATATACAGGGTGTTTTTTTTAAAAAAAGTTAAGTGCCTATTTTTTTCCATTTTTTTATTGCAATATTTTTTTACTGAAAATTTTTAAAAAGATAATAGGGAAAAAAACCCAAAATTTTTTATATAAAATTTTTTTTTGTCTTCAAAAATAAAGGCCCCAGAAGCCACGAAAATTTCAAAGACCCGTCATAAAAGGGGGAGCTGGTCAACCCAAAGTGAATCTCGGAAGCATAAGTAGAACGCATTTTAAACATCTCATCAAGTAAAATATCATTTTAATAATATATAGTTTTTTAATCCCCATTGTTAAATGAAAAAAAAATATATGTACCGATAAATACTTATTAATCAGGGCTTTTATTAAAAGTATCACAAAGGTGATAAAATTTTAAAGTTAGAGTGTGGCGAGCCTAAAAGTGACTTACCCCTTTAAAGTATAGTGGTCCTAGTTTTTTCTACTTGTATTTATTTATGCCAACTATTTTAGTCTCAAAATATTTCCATTAAATTTTTTTAAATTAACCCCCGGTATATAAAATGGCCTTTTGGCTTTTCTAGAAGATCAAAAACAATTAATTATAAATTGAAATCAAAGTCAATATAAGGAAAGTTTGGTTACTTACGTCTAAGTTTCTATTGTCATTGTCCCCCTAATTTATTTGAACTTTCTCAAAGTTCAAATTTTCCAAGAACGTACAATATAAGTTATATTCTTATTATTACATTATGTTGGGAAAGATGGCGTGTCCCGAGTGTGTTACGTATTAATTAGGTTTAAAACAACTTTGCCTTTATATGACAAATAAGTAGTTGTAGGTAACACTATTCATTTAGTCTTAATTATAATGCTATTATTTTGTTATAATATATAAAAAAATTTGAAAAAAATGTATTGAAAAAGGGTTAAATAAAGGTGTTATATTTTTTTTTTCGTTATTTTTAAAATTTTTAAAATAGGTTATTTATGTACATCTTAAGTTTTTTTGTGAATCTCGTTATACACAAGGGTAGGGGCAGGCACCTACAGAACTCAATTTTTTTTAAAATTTTTTCTTTTTTAAAATTTTAACTTTCGACGTTTTAATATTCTTTTTTTTTTAATATATATTACATACCGGGGTGGTAAGAAGCCCATTACACACGATTTTGAAAATTTTGGTACGGCGTGAGCGGTACCTAATTCAAAAAGTGTGTAATGGGGTTCCCTAGTTTGTATATCTTTTTTTTCACTTTTTTTTGTTTTTATAAAAAAACAGAAGATTATCTTTAAGTAACAATACAAATAATAATCAAACATTTGCGTTGTCAAGGCGATGTATTTGTTTCATAGCCACACGTAAAATCATTGAAAGTTTTCAAGATTTTGGGGGCTCCGGCTAATGGATTGTGGAACTGTTTATATATATATATATATATATATATATATATATATATATATATATATATATATATATATATATATATATATATATTTTAAAAAAAAAAAAAACGTAACCCCCCCACGCACTTTTGGCTTTTACAGTATAGTGTTTGTAATTAGAGATTTATATAAAGTAGACGGTGTTTGGTTCTTACTAATTAAGTAAAAAAAACATTAAAATATTTTAAAAGGCGTGATAAAAAAAAGTTCATATTACTATTTAACAAAAAAGGTTTTAAAAGAAGCACAAATTAATTTTTTAAAATTGCTATATTTAAAAAGAAAACGTAATCTTACATATTAAAATTTTTCACCATTTTTTAAACCTTAAAACCCTTTATTTTTTTTGGGGGGGTAAACCCCGGAATTTATACAGTCATGTAGACGCTTAGGCATGCTAAAAATGGATGGTCTATGTCCTTTGGAAATAGCCCCAGGTCTTGAATTTGATAAATTTCTCAGGTAGTGTATGTTTTTTTTCGATATAAAAAAAAATGACTACATATCGATTATCTCCGACTGCAATAAAAATCCTCAAAAAATGATCCTTTTGGGCCCCCAAAAGGGGAGAATAGTTCAGGCCCCACTTTACCCATACGTTTAGATATAACTGGGGCAAAAGGACATCATAAATCAATTTTTTCACAGGGCGACCTTTTTTTTTTTAAAAAAAACAAAATTTTTTAAAAATTTTAAAAAATTTCCCCCCCCTTTTTTTTTTTTTAAAACTTTTGAGTAAGTAATATATTGTTATTTAATAAAAACAGGCATAATATTTTTTTCTCCCAAAAACTACTTTTAAAAAAATCTCAATTCAAAAAGAACTGTTGAGTTTTTTAAAAAAATTTTTTGGTTGGTAAATAAAAGGATGGTTGACTTTCCAAACAAAGTAAATTTTTTAGAATTTTTAGTAAACGAGGGGATTGGAGCACTATGGGGGGTTTTGAAAAAGGAAAAAAAATAGAGTTTTATCAAGCCCAAAAAAAGTATTATTCTAGCCGCATTTGCTACAAAATGCGAAAATATATTTAATTTTTTTTAAGGTAATTTTTATTAACTATTTTTTACTAAAAAAAATAATAATTTTAATTTTTTTAAAATACATGCACCTATAAAAATGTGGTTTTGTTATATAAAAAAAAAAAAAAAAACTAATTAAAAAATACGAAGTGAATGCAAATTTTTTAAAAAAATAATAATAATATCGGTATTTTCAAAAATTTTGTATTGTAGTATATATTTTTTCTTTTTAATTTTTAAAAACGTTTTTAAAAAAATTGTATTTATTCATTTTAGTTATTATTCGACATTGATGAGATGAGAGTGTTCAATATTCAATAAACAGTTTTTTCTTTTTATTTATTTAATTTCAAATTCTAACCTGCCCCCTTTTTTTGGCTTCTTTCGGTGCGCTTCGGGGGAACAGGGGCCTTTTTATTATTAAAATTTAATATTTTCCTTTTTAAAAAGGCCCCAAAACAGCGCCTCTAGGAAAAAAAGTAAAAAAAAATTCATAATTTCCCCAAATTGTCTTGGCGTCTTTTTGCATTCTATTCTTTAAAATTTTTTTTCCTGGGAATATCCCCAAAAAAAATTCGCATTTGTAATAAATTTAAGCAAATAATGTAAATTTGGGGTTTTGTATGTATAAAGTGTTAGATTTAAACGGGCTTTTTCATTCCAGTAGTGGCGTTTTTGACGCAGTAAAAAACCCCAAATTTTTGACGATTTATCAGTACCAGTTTGTAATTTAGATGTAATAAATTATTCATAAAAAAACCCCTGGTTTAATTGACGGGAACATTAGCCCTTCTGGCCCTTCGGGGGAAAAGTAAGCGTGTAAGCTTATTCTAGGTTTAAAAAAAAAGGGAAAAAAAAATTGGTTTGTTCGAGCCGGTTTTGAAATATTCAGCGATTTTGGGGAAAAAAATCTATTAAGCAACATTCGTATCCAGTTAAAATAAACATTCAAATAAAGATTTTTATAAAAATTCCAGTAGCTCACGAATAATCCTTCGAACCATAAAGAAGACGTAGGTTTTTAGAGACTGCCGGGGTTTGGGGGGGTTTTGGGTTTTTTCCAGTAGTGTTCAACAAATCCAGAAATAAAAATTTTTTGTGGAATTCAACCCAAGGGGTTTTGGGAGAAGTTAAATAAAAATAAACACCCATAAAAAGGGAGGATTGTTTATTTTCCCCGTATTTCCCAAAAAAACTTAATTTTTTTTGATATTATCCAAGTTCAATTTAATGTTTAAATTTTTTTAAAAATATAAAAGTTTTTTTAAAAATTTTAAATATTTCCTTTTTTTAAAAAATGGATTTTTTAAAACAACAACGTAAACAATGAAAAACTATATCACACGAGCTGAAACTTGGCTTAAAAAATTTAAAGATACTGCTAGTTTTTTCTGAATTTGAATTAAAAAATAAAAAACCCACAAAAAAACATTTCTGATTATAATCTAGTACAAGATGAAATAGAAATCGCAGATGAGCCCCCAAGTTTTAGATCGTGAAGATATCAAACAAATTTTTTTTGAATTTCTAGTGTATTTAGGGACTATATAAAAAAAACTAGGTTCACAAGAAAAAAGCGAATTTACAAAATCAGCCCCGGGTAATCTTCCTTTTGTAAATTCCCCCATTTAAAACCATTTTTTCCCCTGTTTAACCCGAATGGAATCATTTTTATGATTTTTTTTGATAAAACCATAATACAAAATCAAAATCTTTCTGGATCTAAAAAATTAAATTTTAATTTTTTTTTTAAAAGGAGAACCTTTAAGCCCTAATAAGTAATTTAAAAATTAATGACAATAATTTTCAGATAGCAATAAATTTTCAAAGACATTTTTTAAAAACCAATTAAAAACTATTTATCCCCCTTATAAAAATATTTTAGAAACCCTTTGTTAAAAAAGACTACATTTTAAAAGATCTTTTTTCTAAAAAAAAAATTTTGGGGTTTGAAATCACAAATGAAAAAAAAATGTAGATCTTGTTATTTATATTTTTCCCCCAAAATTTAGACTTTGGGCCCCCAAAAAGCTTTCAATTTGAAAAACCCCAAAAAAAACCCTTCCCAAAAAACTATTAGTTTTTTTAAAAAAAGATGTCGGTATTAGATACAATTCCTGATTCTAGCTCGGGCCCCAAAAAAAACAAGATTTTAAAATTTCCCCCCAAGTTAATTTAAAAAAAATGTCAGAAAAAAATTGGGTTTTTTTCAGAAACAAATACAAAGAATTTTTTTATTCTGTACTTTTAAAAATCATTCAATTGAAAGTTGACAAAATACAATAACTTATCTCATGCTAAAAAAAAGAGCTTTAAAAAAAGCAATCTTCTTTGTTACATATGCCTACGTCAATCAAAAAATTTTTTTTGCAAAGCAAATGGTTGTTTTTTTTGTGGCGGCAGACATCATGCTAGTTTACATTTAGAATTTAATAATCCAAATGTCTCTTCAAAAACAGTAACAATCACCCAAGGTATTTCCCCAATTTCAAAAAAATTTCCCCCTAATTTCCAGAGAAAATTTAGTAACAATAATTTCAGTTCTAATAATTTTCAAAGTAGATCTTTTCGTAATGGGGGTTAACTGAATCTCTAAATTCATCACAAAGAAGTCAACATTCTAAAAAAAGGGTCAAACTAATCAAGATCATAAAAAAAATAATATTTCCCCCAGGGGTTTAAGCAATTCCCAAGGCAATTTAAAATAAATTCCAATCCAAATCAGAAAAAAAATTGTTTAAATAAACAAATAATAAGGGGCATCTTTTTAACTCCTTTTCCGCCAGTGGTAAGGTTTTTATTGGCCACTGCTGAAATATCTATTTTATCTCTAGACAAAGTTCAGTATCGAGTCAGGGCCGTTTGAACCCATGTAGTACTTTTTTATAACAAATTCTTTAATTGAAAAATTAAAATCCCCAAATTTTCCCCTCCAATGTAAGCATTGGAGGTGTTGAAAATTTTGTTCCGTTTCAAACAAAATTGAAAAAAAATTTAAAAAATTGTATTCGAATGTAAAAAATTTTAAGTTTAATGTGAATTTCACTGTAGTAAATCAAATAACACAAAATCTCCCCCCGACAATTTTTAATAGAGACAAAATATCCATTCCTAAAAATAAAAATTAGCAGATCCCAAATTTCATATTCCAAGTAAGGTAGTGTTTTTTAGGGCGGGTGTCTACTATAACCTCGTCAAATTATAAAAAATTCAAAAGGTTTTTTTTTTTGTTAGAAACTCATCTGGGGTTTTATTGTGGGAGGTTCCATTCCCCCTCAAAAAAAATCTTTTCATAACCAGTGTTTATTCTTACGGGCATCAAAGATGATCACTTTCTTCAAAAGTTTTGGAATATTGAAGAGGTCCCTTCAAAACAAAATTTTTTAAACCGGAAGATGAACAGGCAGAAAAAATTTTTCAAAATTTTTTTTAAAAATTTTCCCAAAAAGGGAAATTTTTGGGGAAAGATTTAAATTTTTTTTCCCTTTTTAAAGCATTTATAGATGAATATGTCAATTTAAATCATGGTAAATATGCCCCCCTTTTTAATGACCAACGTAAAGGTGAAAAAAAAAAACTTCCCCCCCCCATCCCCCGTGTTGTTCGAGAGGCAAGTCAGTCGACAAAGCTTCGCGTTGGTTTTTTTGCTGGCGCTAAAAAAAACATCTGGCCTTTCTTTAAATGACCTTTTAAGCTTAAAGGATATCCCCTCAAACCGAACTGTAAAATTTTATGTCAATTCAGATTATCCAAAATTGTTCTCATTGCAGATATTGGGGAAAAGTACCGCCAAATAATAATAAATCCAAATCAGACATTTTTTTAAAATATCTTGTGGCGGGGAAACCTAATCATTCTGTAAAATGCATTGGAAAATTTCAAACAATAAAATGGCACAAATAGTGCTCCATTTTTAGCTATCGAAAATTTTAAAAGAAATCGGTTAAAAAAAAAAAACTTATCCCCCCTTTCTTTTAAAACTTTAAATGGCACCTATGTTGATGACATTCTAGGTTGTGCGATTTCTTTAAATGAATTAAAAGAACTTTATATTCAATTATTTTAAAATTTTTAAAAAAAAAAAATTTTAACTTTTACAAGTGGGCATCAAATTCTAAAGATTTTTTAAAAACAATAAATAAGCAAAATAATAACAAAAATTTGATATTAAAATTTACAATTTTTTAAAAGGTCTTAGGCATTTCCTGGAACTCGAAAGTGATTTTTTTTGGGGGAACCCTTTAAAAAATATCTGACAAACCTTTAACCACTAAAAAAAAAAATTTTTTTTCTAAGATCGCCCAAATGTTCGACCCCAAGGGTTTTATAGGTCCAATCATTTTTCATAGAAAAAAATTTTTTGAAAAAAAATTTGGTATAAAATTTTAAATGGGACGATAAATTAGATGGAAAAAGTCAAATGAGTGGAATCAATTCGGGGAAATTAAATCTTTCTTTTTAAAAATTCCCCGTTTTTTTATTCTTACCAAAAAAAATAAAAAAAAAACCCGGGTTGCTGGCTTCTCGAAAAGTAGTTTAAAAGCTTTTCATGGGGGACGTGCGCGAATTTTTTCTGATAATACTGTATCTTTAATTTAAAATTTCCCCAAAAATCGGGGGGGGCCCCCCCTAAAAACAGTTACTTTGCCATTAGAACTGTGTGCCGCAGTTTTATTATCCAAACTAATTCAAAAAGTAATATCTATTTACGAAAATAAAATTCATATTTCTAGTGCCCAATTTTTGGACTGTTTTGGAAAAACATGTTGGATAAATTCACACCCTTTCCCCAAAGGTCGATTTTCGTTCCCAAACAGGGGGCAGAAATTAAAAACCTCACTTCTAATTTTAATTGGCGACATATCAGATCTGCAAAAAAATCCCGGACTCGGTCTGAGGCTTATCCCCAAATTTTAGATTAAAGACTCTACTCTTTGGTGGAATGGACCACAAATATTATCAAACCCTTTTTTTTTAAACTCAACACTTTCGAAAAAAAATTTAATTTTTTCAGGAAATACCGGAAGCAAAATCTAAATCTAATCAAAGGAATTTTCCCCTATATCCCCAAACAAAAAAAGATGAAAACAATTTCTAATTTTTTTTAAAAATTTTGTGGGAAAAATTTGTTTTTCAATGTAATAGACATTGCTTTAGATTTTTAACAATTCAAATTCAAATTCTATAAAACTACAAGGTCCTTTATCCGAAAAAAGAACTGCAAAAAGCAGAATTTACAATTAAAAAAAAAATTTTTTTAAAAGCAAACTTTTTCACAAGAAATAAAGAGTTAAATTCTAATAAACCTATATCAAAAAAATCATTTTTTCAGCTAGCACCTTTCCCCAAATGAATCGGGTTTATTAAGAGTGGGGGGGGAGGCTTTCTTATTCAGACTTACCACGCAAAAACATCCAATTTTTTTACCGTAAAAAAAAACCTTTTCTCTCTCGGGGAAAAAAAAACATTTAATTCTTGGACATGCAGGTCCACAAAACTTTTTTAATAATTTTAGACAAAAGGGGTTTGGCCTTTAAAAACACTTTTTTAAACCCCAAAAAATTATTGGAAAATGTCTAATTTGCTATCGTTTTAAGGCTGTAAAATTCCAACAGTTCATGTCCGATTTACCGAAAGATCAGTTCAAATTTAAAAAACCTTTCCCCAAATAGGAGAGACTTTGGTGGTCCCTTTTTTTTTCGTACTTCCAAATTACAAAAGGATCTTTTTTTTAAAAACTACATGGCGGTGTTTTATGTATGACAACTAAGGCTTTTAAAAGGGGGGAATTGTATCTGATCTTTCCACAAAAAACTTTTCTTTTTGTCTAAAAGGGGTTTTTCTCTCGCAGAGGTAATCCTCAAAATTTATAGCGATAATGCTACTAATTTTTTAGGAGCTAAAAATCACAAAACAATTTTATGACTTTTTTCAAAAAAAAAAAAAACATTTTCAATCAAAAAATTTTTTTAATTTAAAAAGCATCCAATGGAAATTCATTCCTCCAAAAAAACCCCTTGGGGAGGTTTGGGAAAGTGCTATAAAAAAAAACAAAAAAACATTTATGGGGGGTTTAGGTGAATCACATCTAACCCCTTTAAGAGCTCTCTACAGTCTTGGGGCAAATTGAAGCCATCTTAAATTCAAGACCTTTATTTCCCATATCAAATGATCCTTCTGACCTCTCTGTCTTAACACCTGGACATTTTTAAAAAGGAAAAGGAAATTTCTTCATTCCCCAACCCGACGTTACAGACCGTCCAATATCCAGACTTTCTAGATGGCAACTTTGCACAAAATTACAACAAGACTTTTGGAATCGGTGGTCAAAGGAAAAATTTTAAAATTTTCTAAAAAAAAAAAAGTGGTTAAAAACCCTATAATGAATTGAAAGTAAATGGGGCTAGTCTTACTTAAAGAAAAAAAATACTGTCCTTTAGATTGGCCATTAGCTAGAGTTTGAAATTTAACTAGAGAGATAATAAAAACAGGGTTGTCAAAATTAAAAAAAAATACAATTCTTCCAGAAACATAACTAAATTGTGTCCGTTACCAATTAACGAATCTTTAAATGACCAAATTTTAAATGAAAATTAATCCCAAATAATATTTTTCCTTTTTTAAAAACTTTCTTTCATTTTTTATTATTTTTTTTTAATTGTTGAAGCAATCCTTCAACGCGGCGGAAAAGGTGTTCAATATTCAATGAACAGTTTTTTTTTTTTTATTTAATTTTTAAAATTTCCCAACCTGGGACCTTTCTGGCTTCTTTCGGTGCGCTTCGACCAACGGGGGGGGCTGTATATTTAAAATTTAATATTTTCCCCCCCTTTAAAAAGGCGAAATCAGCGCCCCCATGAAAAATTAGTAATTAAAAAATTCATAAGTTTCAACTTTCTTGGCGTCTTTTTTTATTCTATTCTTTCAATTTTCTATTTCCTGGGAATATCCCCCCAATAAAAAAGCATTTGTAATGAATTTAAGCAAATAATGTAAATTTTTTATTGTGTATGTATAAAGTGTTAGTTTAAACAGACATTACGTTCCAGTGAGTGGCGTCTTTGACGCGATTAAAAACCAATTTTGACGTTTATGGGGCCGGGGTTTTAATTTAGATGTAATTTATTCATAAAAAAAACCCCCTGGTTTAATTGAAGGGGAAATTAGCCCTTCTGGTCGTCCGAGGGGGAAAATGGGGGGTAAAAATTTTTCTAGGCTTTATGCGTAGACAAAAGTTTTATCTAAATAAGGAGTGCAAAAAAAAAAAAATTAATATATAAAAAAATGTGGTCTTAGGAATTTAAATTCAAATAAAAAATCTGGTCTTTGTGACACTTTAATAATTTTTTAAAAAAAAAAAAGGCTACACTACCCCAAAAAAAAAAAAAACAATAAAAAAAAAAAAAAAGGGGTTGGTTTATTTTTTTTTGAAGTTATTAAAAAAAATATTTTTTATATCGACAATAAAAATAAAAAAAAAACCCGTTGAAAAACACATCTTGCAACGTGAATGTTTTTTTTCCCCAGCCATGATCCTTTTAAATCTCTTTTAAATTTTTTTAAAAAAAAAAAACTACATTTAAACAAAAAAATTTACCCCATAATTGTGACAACACCGCACTAAAATTATAAATTCAAAGGGACCAAATAAAATTTTTTAAAAA
>JAHBCN010025803.1:0-11015 GCA_019359885.1 Listronotus oregonensis | reverse complement strand
TATTTATAATTTTTTTTTTTAAAAATTTTTGTATCTTATGCTAGGTTTTTTCTTTATTTTTTTAATAAACATTTATAATGCTTTGGTCGTCAGTGAATAATAAGGATAAAGTTGAATATTTTTACTGGTGAAGGAAAGGGCTATTGAATTCACTGACCTTCTAATTATCTTATAAAGGTGGATTTATTAAAAAAACAAAAAAAAATGAAAAACGCAAACCCCAAAAAGTTTTTTATACGGGAAAAAAATTTAAAAATAAAAAAAAAATTTAAACATTAAAGATCAAAAACCTTTTTTAACCTTTGAGCATATCCCTAAGGGCACCCTTGCTACTAGGCAGCAAGCGAGACACAGAAAATTACAGTATAACCTTTCTCTTTGCTTCCACTTGTTCTTTGGGTCGGTGAGGGGTATATATCCCACTCGTGTTGGTTCGTCAGCCGGTTCTCCTCAAAATTCCGTTGGGGGAAAAAAAATTTTTATACTTTGATTCGTCTTTCTTTTTTGCACGTTTTTTGGCACTCCCTTTATCGGTGAGGCTAAATCAGTAGGAATATGCTGGAAACAAACATTTATTTTTTTTTTTATTTGGGAAATCACAACTGCACATGTGCTATAAAAACATGTGAGAAATGACGGGTTTGGGGTTTCATGAAATAAAGTATCGCAACCCTAAAGTTTTAGGTTTTACCCAAAAAAAAAAAAACACCCTTATTTTCCCTATATTTTAGAAAATTTTAAAACACAACGATCTCCGCTTTATTCCCCGTTCCGTCAATGCTGCCCAAGCATAAAAACATGCAGAATTTGCATTTTACAGCACCTTTTAGATAACCCGGGGTAAAGTCACCACGGATTAACCCCAAAATAACTGATACCTCAAACTCCCCCTTATTAACATCTGTTAATTTTTTCCCAAAAGCCAAAACTTATATTTTTGGTGATTTTCAAACCACAACCAACGGCCCGGTTTTCCCCTAGCGGCCACCTATGTAAATGCTAACCGTGCTCGGCGTGACATCGCTTAACTTCGCTAATCTCATAAGAAGCGGTGTTATATATACATTACGAAACGCAAAAAAAGTGACATTAACCTCTTGGACAACTGACATATTTTAAGTCGACCAACAAAAATTTGTCAATTTTTCCGCCCCCTAGATTTTAAATGTTGCGAATCGCAAAAAACTTAACATTAAGACCTCCTACACGTTTAAAATCGACAAATCAGAACTAGTTTCGCAATTCGGAAATCGCATTTCGCAAGTATATGAACTACGCTTGAGGAAAGAATGGCAAAAAAATTCTGTTGAGGTTACTACAAATTTAGTTAACTCTATCCTTCGTCGACTGCAACAGTCATTGATGAAAAGGTTCCGCACAAAATATTAAAACCTTTTTATTTACTGTTTTTTTTTTTTTAAAGGGAAAATGGGTTTAGTTTAGGGAATATTTTTTTTAAGGGGTTTTTTTAATTTTTTTTTATTATAAAAATTTTTTTTGTTGTAGAATTTTTTTAATTTTTTATTGCTACAAATAGTAGAGGGTTTAAAAAATATTAAACCGGGAGTTTTTTTTCCTGTAAAGTATTTTGGGAAAAATTTTCCCAAAAAATACCTTTTTTTAAAAAGGGGTACGAATACTTTTTTAAACCCACTGTATCTCAAAACTAAAATCAAAAACACCAAAAGAAAAAAAAGTATTTAAAATCCATGTGGCAATTGTGAAGCTACATATAATTTGGGCAAACAAACCAATACCCGGGAAAATTAAAAGGTCCAAAAAGCGCTTTAAAAAAAGCTTCGCATTTAACAAACCAAAAGAAAAGACTAAAAAACCCAGTTTAATTTCATAAAAACCAAAGTTCCAAATGCTAAAAATGATTTTAAAAAAAAGGGGGTTTTTCGATATGATAATAAAAAAATTCCCCAAAAATTTCCCTAAACGACAAAAAAAACGTAAAAAATCTTATAATTTAAAATTTCACTTTCTTTAATAAAGAGCTGCAGTCTGTTAATATTCGTGGCAGTTTAAACAATTATGGCTGAAAATGTACATATGTTTTATGTTTGTTTGTGATTTTGTAATCGAAAAAAATTCTATATTTTTTTTGTTGAATTTTAGGAAACCCCTTTTGCATTTTTTTTTTGGGAATAGTTAAAAGTAGGCACGTATCATAGTTTAAAGTGTTTTAAACGTCACAAAATTGCTAATTGAGACAATTTTTACTATTTATATAGCTTCTATGCAGGTTAACCGTTTTTAAAATTTTAATAATATTAATAATATAATAATAATAATATATATATATATATATATATATATATATATATATATATATATATATATATATATATATATATATATATATATATATATATATATATATATATATATATATCAATATTTTTACAAGGTGCCCGGAAAAAAACGAAAAAAAGAATATACAAGTTCCTCTTCGGAGATTTTGGGTTTCCCCAAAGAGCCCCAGTGGAATCAAGTTTTTATGAAGAATTAAAACCATATAAGACTCTTCAAGTTACTATTACTCACAGCTGCAGGGTCGGACTAGCTGTGACACTCATGACCTCTTTTTTTTACGCCCTGTATTAATCTTTTAACTATTGACTAAAAATTAAGTAATCTTTTTTTTGTCGCTAACCCTAGTCGTTTAAAAAAA
Organism: Listronotus oregonensis; assembly: GCA_019359885.1. Classification (NCBI taxonomy): domain Eukaryota; kingdom Metazoa; phylum Arthropoda; class Insecta; order Coleoptera; family Curculionidae; genus Listronotus; species Listronotus oregonensis. Next base: position 8,338 of record JAHBCN010025803.1, on the reverse strand, counting down.
ACATCACTTTGTCTTTTGTTCTATCAAATGTTGAACCTTCAACCAACCTTATGATAAAAGAAAATTCGACCCAAAAATCGGGATTTTTACTTGTTAGTGAAATTTTAAAGAACTTGTAACTTTTCCCTAAAGCTGTCGGAATTAAATTAAAATAAATAAAAAATCGTATTCAGTTACTTTTTTGTTATTGGATTTTTTTAATTCAATTATTTTCCCAAAAAGGGTTCTTTATTTGGATTATCAATTAATGATATTATAATCATAATTGGGAAAAAGCCCCCCCGGGTTTGGGGGTTTTTTTTCGATTATGCTTACCGCCACGGTTTTTATATTTTTTAAAAAAATCTGTTTATTTTTGGGGGGTATTCAGTAAAACAATATACAGTGTTCCAAACCCGAGGATTAAAAGGGCCCGCTTTTTTTATTTTTTATCTGTACTTTTAAAAAAAAAATTAAAATTGCCATCATATATAATTTTTCCTCCGAATCCGAAAAATGATTAATGTAAAATAATTAAACATCAAATAAAACTGCTAGGGGTCTTTTTTGATTTTTTTTTAAATGGAATCCCTTTTTTTTATCAAATTATTCCATTCCCCCGTATATCTTTTGATCTAAAATGATTTTTTTTAATTTAAACCGACCCATTTTCTGCACGTTTAAATCGAAAAATTTTCGTCTATCGTGTCATTAAACCTAAATATTGATACGGATACCTTTTCCCTTTTCTTTAACGGTAGTTCATTCAGACAACTAAAAATAAAATTTAAAGGTTTTTTATATTTTTCATAATTTGGGAAAAAAATAACTTTAAAAAAATGAAATTTTCCCATTAGAAGAGGTCTACACATTGTAATAACATAAAACAATTCTAAGAATTAAGACTTTTTTTGTAGCATAGATACAAAAAAAATATAAAAACAATATATCATATAAAAACAAATACCCCATAAAAAAACATAAATTAAACTTAAGAACACCAAGGCTTAATAATTTAAATGTTCGATATTTCCGTTGTTTTCGAAACAGAAGGAATCCCCCCTTTTTAGTCTTTCCAAAAGTCCCTTATAATTTTTTGTAATCCTGGTTGTCTGTCAAGTTCATTCACGATTTTTTTGCTATAATTCGATATTTTTTTTGGGCGTTTGATAAAGTAGGTTTTTTTAAATGGCCCCATAAAATGTATCCCCTGGTGTGTTCTTGGGGATTTGGGGGGCCAATGAAATGTTCCGTTACGGCCCCCCTCATTGTAATGCCTATTCAAAAAAATACTACCACTTCTCGAATGGCATGAGGTGGGGCGCTTCCCCTGCCAAATAATTTTTGTAGATATGCAATGGCAAACCCTTTCCCAAAAGGTCCTCGATATCGTTTTAGAAACTGGGTATCTTTGGCCTGTTAAAAGCCACGAGAAAATAGCGGTCCAATAATTTGATTTCCTTTTAAAACCCACACCAAACATTAAGCGAGCCCCCCTTTAAACTTTATCATTTCATATTTTATTTTTTGAGGGGTTTCTGCGCCAGTAATTTGTATTTTCTCCGGTTGTATATTCCGATGTTTAAAAAAGATGCTTCAATCCCTAAATTTTTTTTAAAAAAGTTGTTTCCCCGTTTTCTCTCACTCAAAGAAGGGAAAAAATCGAAAACGAAGTTCTTTTTTTTCTTGTTAAAAACATCGGGGAAAGGAAAAATATGGTTTAAACATTTTTCAGAGTTCTTTTTTAAAATGTTCCTTGACCCCCCGGGGGTTTAGGCCCCTTTTTTTTACGTACTGTCCCGGAATAATCCCCTTGGGTTTTTTCCTAAAAAATTTTAAAATTTTTGATTTCCAAATTTTTTTCCTTTTTTATATTTCTTCCACTTTTAAGTTTTTGTTTCTTTCAAATAGAGTCCTTTGAAAATTATCCCCTGAAATGCTTTTTCGGGAAACCCCTGAAAAAAATTTTTTTGCGTTTCTCCAGCATTTTTTTTTCCGCTTTTTTTAATATAATTTTTCAATTTTTTGGCGGGCTTTTAAAAAAATATTTCATTTTTAACGTTTTTTTCCTTTTTTTTTTAAAAAATAAACAACTTTTTAATTATTTTTTAGTTGTCTAATTGACATTCCCTTAAAAAGTGAAACAGGTATCCCAAACAAAATTTCAGGTGTTTTTTGTTTTAAACGTGCCGAAAAATGGACCATTTTCTATTAAAAAATATCATTTTAAGATATACGGGGAAATCGGAAATCGAAAAAATTCTTTTAACAGTTTTATTTGATGTTAATTATTTTACATCAATTTTTCATTAAGAGGGAAAAATTATATATGATGGCTATTTCACTTTTTTTTATAAAAGTACAGGTAGGGTCCAAAAAGCGACCTGTCTAGTCCTCTTTGGATAACCCTGTACAATATTTCCACTAATTAGAGCTACAAATTGTCAAATTGGGTAAATTTATTATGGTTAATAAACAAAAACAATATAAAGAGTTTAAAAAACAGATATCCCGATTCTGATTTGTGTTTCTTTAATTTTTAATTTAAAATAAACTTTACTTATTGGAAGCACAGTAAAAAGTATTTTACTAGATCCATTTGCGTAAAAATCTTTTTTTTTTTAAATTATTCCAAACTTTCATGTCCAAAGAAAAAAATAGCATGTTTTTTCTGAAAAAAAATTTACTTTTTTCTTTTAAATAGATAACTGTTCAAACCTTAAAAACCCCCCGGGACAAAGTGTGACTTTCCTCAGTGGCGGCGCTAGGCGTCGGCGACGTCGGCCACTGCCGACGGCCTTGCGCCTAAGAGGGCCTCGCAAAAATTTTACAAGTTACCTATATTTATTTTAATTTCGAATTTACCCCCAACAATTCGAAAAAACTAACAGAAAAATTGAGTTTTATTATTTTTCCCCACATGCCGAAAAGTGAGTATTATTGCGGGTATTCATAATCGCGTGTCTGGCAACACTATGAAATGTATATTTCGCCCGAATGAGCGTACTTAATATAAATCCAAGAGCATTCTTCACGCCATGTGGTTGAAATTTACTTTTGATAGATGCAGCTAACTCTTCAACGGCAGCCATTTTTTTTGGCTTTATCAATAAAATCTATGTGCTGTTTTTAAAGTCAAGCAAGCGTAGGATGGGAGATCCTTAAAAGTAAATTAAAATTGACATTAAAACCTCTGTCTGAAACGTGTTTGGAGAGTAGAATTGGAGCAGTAAAAGCAATATTTTTACAATTTGATGATGTCATCGAATGCGTGAATGATCTGAAAAATAAAACTAAGATTCCGAATCTCTAAGCGACACTAAAGCCGTCCTGCACGAAATGTTAACTTTTGAGTTTATTGTTGCAATACATGTGTGGTATGAGGTATTGCTACGTGTGAACAATATAAGTAAACTATGGCAATCGGATCAAGTCAACTTAAAAGTCGTTATTGATACTTTACATTCATTTTGTAGCTGAATTCAAGAATTTTGTAATGCTGAATTTGAAAAAAACGTAACAGAAGATAGACTATTAGTGAATAAAAGTACTTACGAAATTCAGTCTCAATTTAAGGAAAAAATAATAACCAGGAAAAAACGAATGTACGGTTACAAACATAGCGATGAAAGAGTTGAATCTCCTGAAATGCAATTCAGAGTCAATTATTTTAACACCATGATATATGCTATAATAGTCGTCAATGAATATTTTGCGCAATTTAGTTTTATTAATGACATCAATCATTTAAAATCTATACCAAAAGATCTTCTCAAACATTGCAATGATTTAGGCGGGAAGGCGAAAACAGTGACTTACAGCCTTTTGAACTATATGAAGAACTACAGCTTTTAAAAACTTATTCACTAGACTTTATCAACGACGCGAAACAACTCATCCATTATATTTCAGAAAATAATTTAGAAGAAATATATCCAAATGTTTACATTACAATCAGGATCATGCTCAAAGTTCCTGTCAGTACAGCCTCTGCTGAGAGAAGCTTTTTAAAGTTGAAATTAATAAAGACCTATTTGAGAAGCACGCTGAGCCAAGACAGACTATCCGCATTATCAGTTCTGTCAATCGAAGCTGAAACAGCGGCTAGTCTTAGCTACGACACAATCCTGAAAAAATTCAGTGAGGCTAAAGGTCGAAAAGTCCGACTATTTCAAATTCTGTGTGTATTTTCTGTTATCATTTGATTATCAACAATAAAAGTCGTTTACTCATACATTATTTTATGATTTGGCTTTTTTCTTCGGCTTGGTTTTTTTTTCTGGGAAGTAAGAGGCCTTGCGAACTTGATGTCGCCGACGTCCACATGTGGTCTAGCGCCGCCACTGACTTTCCTCCTAGTAAAACCATATATTATTTTCTTGTCTAACGATAAAAAGTCTTTAAATTAGCATTATGTAAGTGTTTTATGTTGACTTTTTAGAATAGAAATTGACATATTTATTTACCGCTTGTGACACCGAAAACACTTTAGCAAAACGCAACAGAGGATTTTCTGCCAAAACTAGATGGCCGGAAAATTTAAACGGAAACCACGATGTTTATTTTATCGACAAACGTAGTGCACGGGTATTTGCTGACCAAATATTTTGAATGAAATGAATAAAGGTCGGTTAACAGATAAATGGTTGTTATTTTAAAACGTTTTGATTTTAGACACAACATTCAGTGCAATACGGAATAATTAAAGAGGGTACTCACAGAGCTGATACGGATCCTTCAAAAAAGGAATCGATTCACGGATCCGTATCCTCATAAAGGAATCGAATCACCAATACAAATCACGATTCCTTTTTTAAAGAAAAAAGGAATTGAATCCAGGGAATCAATTCCCATTATCAGTTCACGAATCCGGATCATTTTTAGTTTTTATACCTACAAATGATAACTACGATACATGTTGTGGGACATGTTTGTTATTTTACAGAAAGTTTCACCAGTACCATTTAATCTCTTCCATCCACCATTCTCTTCTTACGAAATTTAAAAATGTATTTTTCTGAGGGCCACATGAATCCACCCTTAAATGGAACATTTTTTCGAACTGTATTCCAAAACTTGCGAGGCTAGATTTTCATACGGTTTTTGAATGGGATTCTTAAGATAACCTCAAGCGACTTATAAATGGAACATCTTTGTAATTTTACAGAAAGTTTTACCAGTACCGTTTAATAACTTCTCTTCTTACAAAAATAAAAATGTATTAAAATTTAAATGTATTTTTGAATGTACCCGAATAGAAATAATTAAATTCCCATTAAAAACCCGGGTTTCTCAAGGAAAAAAAAAAATTTGGGAAATCGAGCAATCAGAACTTTTCATAACTGCAAGAAAAAAGTATTTAAATGTTGTTTTTCCCCCAAAAAAAAATATTTTAGTTAAAAACACATGTTGGGGTGTGTCTTTATTTTAAGATCTTAATAGGCAGATGTTTTAAAATTTTTTTATCTTAACTTCCAAAAACAATGTGATGCTAATTGGGGTTTTTAGGTAAATATTAGGAAATTTAAAAAAGATAATTTAAAATGGCGGTTTTGGGATTTATAAATCAATTTTCTCAGATTCGGGTATGGATTTTGAAGGCTAGGTCAAAATTTGGAAATTAAAATCTTGGTGAAAATTTAAAAAATTTGGGGAAAGGCCTATTCAAAATGGCGGTTTTGGGGGATTTGTCCCAAATTAGAAATATAAGGGATTTTTTTTAACGAATCCTTTTAAAAGGAATCTTTTCCCGGGGGTTTTTTAAAAATTGTATAACGAATCCGGATTAGGGGTCCTTTTTTAAAAAAATTCCGGATTCGATTCAAAAAGGGAATTGATTCCTTCCCCCCTCTGGTACTTAAAAATACTCTACAAGGAAACGAAAAAAAAGTTGCCAAAATTGTAATAAAATTTTTTTGGGAATGGCGAGAAAAAAGACAGGTTCTCCCCTACTTTAAATCAGTAGGATGGGCAGCGTAAAAATGGGGAGTCCCCTTTGGAGGTAGAAAAAGGCCCTTTTTAGGCCTAGGTGATGTTTTTTTATTTTTAAAAACTTGCACATACAGAGGTTAACAGCCATAACTAGAAAAAAATTACTGAGTCCAGTGGCGGCTCGAACGCATTTTAGCCAACATTATTGACAAAAAGTGTACGTCATTGAGTGTATTTGTAACTTTTATATTTTAATTAGATTAAACATCTAAAAATACAACTTTTTCATTTCCTGATTTTTTTTCGTTTTTTTGCTTTTTTTTAAAAAAAATAAAATAAAAACGTTTATTGCATATAAGTGAATCACAAAAAAAGGGTTTTTTTCAACTTTTTTTTATTCGTTTGCCTTTTTTTTATAACAAATTTTTTGACTAAAAAAAACCATCCAAAGCGCCATAATATTAAAATGACCACTTTTAAAAATTTTTATGGTACAGATAAAATTTATTTCTGGACTATTTGTCATATACCTTTTATATATATATATATATATATATATATATATATATATATATATATATATATATATATATATATATACAGTATTCCCGGTAAGGGGGTTTAAGGAGAAAACTTTTTTTTTTTGATTTTTCGAAAAATATTTGATAAAAAAAATTTTTTACTTTAAAAAAAAGATTGGGGGGAAAAATTTTTTAAATATTTTTGGGGGTTTCAGGGAAAAAATTAAAAAAAAAATTTAAAAAATAAAGTGCATTTATTTGAGAAGATATGGTTTTAAACACTAGGAAAAGTTGTTCAAAATTAAGGGAAAAAAATACCAATTTTCAAAAAAAAACCCCCCTTTTTTTTATTTGTGATTAAATTTTTTTAAAATTTTGGCATTTATTGAGGTGTACGATAAACAATTTGTTTTAATCGGCCCCTAAGAAAAAAAAACCCTTATAGTTAAATTCCCGGGGTCCTAGGGGGGCCCCTGGACTGCCCTTTTCCCCCAAATTTTGGGAAATTTGTAAATTGATATTAAAATAATGGGGTTATCACAGATTAATAAAAGCAGGCCGATTTTGTCGAAAATTGGTATTTAAAAAACCCCCACTTTTTTTAAAAACTTTTCCAGTAACTTTTTTTCCCTATCTTTCAAATAAAACTTTTTTTCCCCTTAATCATTTAAATTTTCTCAATTTTCTGAATACCCCCTAAAAATGTTAAATGTTTCTTCCCAATCTTACCTAAAGGAGCAAAATTTTTTTCCCCAAGTAGCTTTTTGGTAAAATTAAAAAAATTAAAAATTTTTCCCCCAAACCCCTTTTTCCTGGACATACCGTATGTCCACGGGGAAAACGTTTAAAGAAAAACTTTTTTTTAATTTTTTTAAAAAAACTACTTTGAAAAACTTTTATATATATATATATATATATATATATATATATATATATATATATATATATATATATATATATATATATATATATATATATATATATATATATATATATATATATATATATATATATATATATATATATATAAAATAAGTCTTAAATGAGATCCATTTTTTCTTTAAATATTCAAATTGGGAAAAAAAATTTTATACAAAAAAATTTTGGTTTCTGCTGCTTTATCTTTTGCAAATAACGTTATGTATACAGGCATAAATTTTTCCCTTTTTGGGGCGGTCGATGGGGTTTTTTGGAAAACCATGTTTTCCCAGTAGTGGCAAAAGAACCACTCCCTGTGGGCATCCTCTTGGCCTTGCCTGGGGGTTTAAAAACATTACCTAAATTTTTCTCTTTTTTAGAATTTTTTAAAAAACCATCCGCTAACTGTTTTTGGGGGGGGCCTGGCAGAAAGCGAAAGTAGTATTTTTGGGGAAAGGGCGTTTTGTCAAACGCGCTTTCTATATCTTGAATACGCCAAGGTAGACTTTTGTTGTCCCGAGATTTTTCTATACGACCCGCCACTAGGTGAAGCGCCGTATCAGTTGATCTACCTGTAGTGTATGCATTTGATTTTGGGGGTCTGTTTTTGGGGGGTTTAAACCCCTTATTCTACAAATAACACTGCCAAATTTTTTTTCCCAGTTGAATAAGGGATGTTTTTAAAAAAAAATTTTTAAAGAAATTTTGCACACTGTATCTTGAAAACAATGAATTTCCCGATCTACAGGGTCTTCATTAATGTCTGTACACCACGTGACCAAAAATGTTGGGGTTGCCTATTCGAGGTTGCACAAAATTTAATAAAATATCCCTAGAAATACTCATTCCCCCTGCATTTTAAAAAAAGATTTTTAAAGTCAAAAAAATTTTTTTTTTTAAGGTTAGAAAATTTACCATTTATCATTTTTTTAAAAATTTTTAAATTTTAACCAAATTACACTTTTTTGGTAATTTTTTTTTGCATTTAG
>JAHBCN010025802.1:0-11025 GCA_019359885.1 Listronotus oregonensis | reverse complement strand
TTCCTTTTCTGAATTGATCTGTGCATTGCAAAATTTGTCTCAATTTTTTCTGCATCTTTCCATGTATCGTATTCTTGTTTGCTAGAAAATTCAAAAGTCATTAACTCAATACTCATCTGGTGATTTCCTGCAAGATGTTTTCGTAATCCCTCATGACTTTTACAATCAGTTTCTTCCTCACATAATGGACAAATAATATAACTAATTTTGGGATTCAACACCTCTATTTTATGGAATCTTGTGATATGACGATTCCTTAATCCCACATTTTTAAATCTTTTGCTACAGATATGACACACATAAGGATGAATCCATGATTCCTTGCTAAAACAACGTCTTTACTATTTAAACAATATGTTCTAACGAACAGGTTTGTAAAATAATCTCTTTCAAAAGTTTTAAACACCAAAACATGTTCGTGTGAAAAGAAAGAAAACATAAAATAACATAACCAAAAAACGTCAAATAACGCGTCAATAACTTGAACTTGGCTGCGCCAATCAGGACTCGATATATCTCGACCAATCACTACAATGCCGGGTTGTGCCTTTTACTGTCGTCTCATTTTCTCCCATTGAAGTTGGTAAGTCCTCATTTCCATTATTTTCTATTTTTTCATCAATCAAAACTTTAGCTTCACTTTTCTTCTCATTTATCACTACATCTCTGCTTATTATCACATCTTTTATTTCAGGAATATACCTATATATACGATAACCTTTTATATTTTCACTATATCCCATTAAAATTCCCTTTCTAGTTTTCTTATCCCATTATAAACGTTTTTGCCTGGGAACATGAACCATCACATCAGATCCAAAAATTCTTAAATGTTTAACATTTGGCTTCTTATTATGCCAAATTTCATATGGCGTTTTCTTTAAGCCTGTCATCAATGATCTATTTTTCAAGTAAATTGCACAGTTTACGCCCTCTGCCCAAAAAATCTTTTCCAACTTAGCATCGAAAAGTAAACATCTTGCCTTTTCAACTATTGACCTGTTTAATCTTTCGGCACAGCCATTTTGTTGTGGAGTGTAGGCATTTGTCTTTTCATGTAAAATTCCATTTTTGTTCAAAAAATTTTCAAACTCATTCGAACAAAATTCTCCACCTTCATCGGTCCTAAATTTCTTAATTTTTGTTTCTTTTTGACCTTCAACAAAATATTAGGTAATTTTTTACTACCGGGTCAGGCCGATTTTATTGAAATTTTGTATACTGGGGTTTTAGTCGCTGATCACGAATCTGAAGTCAATTTTGTCGACACTTTTAGTTTTTATGATATAACGCCCCACTCGGACCTAACCTCAAAATGTACAAACTTTCCTAAAATTCCTCCTTCTTAAAACTGATTACAGCCAAAATTGAAGATTTTATGGAAATACACCTATTATTTTATAAGGTAAATTTGATTTCACCTTCATTTAACAAATATTTTTAATAAAAAATAGCACAAAAAAAATTATTTTTACTTTTAAAATGTCAACAAAATTGTCTAGTGATTTTAGACAGTTTGTTGGTACGCAGGTAACCAAGAAACAATTGAATGGCTTCCTTTTCAAATTTAAATCCCGAAAAATAAAAATAATTTAAATTTATAAAGTAGGCCATTTAATTGTTTCGCGAGTGTCTGGCGTACCAACATAAAACTCTCAAATCACTAGACAATTTTGTTGACATTTTTAAGAGTAAAAATAATATTTTTTTGTTCTTTTTTTTATTAAAAATATTTCTTAAATAAAGGTGAAAATAAATTTATCTTATAAAATAATAAGTGTATTTCCATAAAATCTTCCATTTTGGCTGTAGTTAGTTTTCAGAAGGAGGAATTTTAAAAAAGTTTGTACAGTTTTGAGGTTAGGTCCGAGTGGGGCGTTATAACTCAAAAACTAAAAGTGTCCGACAAAATTTGATTTCAGATTCGTGATCAGCGCCCCAAAAAACCCCAGTAAACAAAATTTCAATAAAATCGGCCGTGGGCCCGGTAAGTAAAAAATTACCAAATCTTTAAATTTCTTAAATGCATCAAAAGCGTCACTTTTATTTTTCAAAAAATATACAAAATTCATTTTACTATAATCATCTTGCAAAGTAAAATAATATCTTGCACCCCCAAGAGAAGTTTCTTCCATCGGACCACATAAGTCCCCATGTATCAATTCTAACAATTTTGTTGCCCTTGTGCCTTTATTATTAAATGGTAATCTTGTTTGCTTACCCTCACAACAAACATCGCACATTTCCTTTTTAAAAGAACTTGGAGTTTCAATACCTTCTACTAAACCATTTTTCATTTCGTTCAAATCTTTATAATTAATGTGACCAAATCTTCGGTGCCAAATGTCACCAGAAATTATAAAATTTGCAGTTGGTGCAGCCAAAACAATTTCCTTGTTAGGAAGTTCAAAGTCCAATTTATAGACATTATTTATAAGCTGAGCTTTTGCAATCAAAACATCATATTGATTTATGATATTACAACCAGTTTCATGAAAAATTACTTTATTTCCTTTTTTAATTAACTCGGACACAGAAAGCAAATTTGTGGTTAATCCCGGTACATACTTCACATTCCTTATATTTACTTCAAATTTATTACGATCCACAATAGTCATAATTTTTAAATCACCTGTGCATTCCACTGACAATGCCGTGTTATTGGCTACAGTCAGCTACAGTAATTTCTTTTACTTCATTCTCTTCATGAATATTTTCCATGATACTATTACTCTAAAAGATAAACCCACGCGCATGAGATAAGCCTATCTCTCTCGCACGCCTGACGTCACTCGACGACTATTTCCCCAGAAACGGCGAGTTTTAATATGGCATTCCGATTTCTGTTTAGATGTTAGATGGATTAAGCGCATGATTTATTTATTTTTTAAACGTCATATAATGCCAAAATACAATAAACGTTAAAAAAAGGCTTTAAAACACTGCTTTCCCAACAGACAAGCAGAATTGTTGTCGTCGAGTGACGTCATGCGCAACGTCGTACGAAATTAAATCGCCAAGTGGTTTTATCTTCTAGTAATAGTATCATGAATATTTTCCAACCAGTTCTTTTGTGCAGTTAAATGAGTCGAACAGCCAGAATCAAGGAAAAAATAGGTATTTTTAAAACTTCCACTTAAAAATACGGTAATTGTCTCGAAAGTTGCCTCCTCGCCGATTTTGACCAAATTTGGTATATGGGGGTTTTTTGGGGCGCTGATTATGAATCTGAAAAAATATTTTTTCGGCAACGTTTCGTTTTCGAGATATTCATCATCAAAGTTGAAAATCAAACTAACCTTATTTACACTATTCCTCCTTCTTTTTGCACGGAATTCTTGATTTTTACACTAAATTGGCACATAATATTTTAAAAACACCTTTTAAAAACTTGTTTTTATATGTCGGATCGTGGCCGCAACCATGTATACACTAGGGAATCATGGCCGCCTAGCTTAAAAGTGAAGCTTCGCAATTTATGGGAAAAAAGGTGTAAAATAAATAAAAATATAAGGTTTTAAAGGGTGTTTATAAAATATTGTGTGCCACTTTTTATAAAAATCAAGAATTATGTACAAAAAGAAGGGGGAATATAGTGAAAATAAGGTTAGTTTGATTTTCAACTTTGATGATGAATATCTCGAGAACGAAACGTTGCCGAAAAAATATTTTTTCAGATTCGTAATCAGCGCCCCAAAAAACCCCCGTATACCAAATTTGGTTAAAATCGGAGAGGAGGCAACTTTCGAGACAATTACCAAAAATACTGCACTAAATGCACCCTTAGACTTTTGTTTATTTTTCTGCTTTAACGAGGGACAATCAAATTTAAAATGACCAAAATTCTTGCAATAATGACATTGAACATTCTGTTTAGACGATTTCGCCACGTTTTGGTAGGTAACTTTGGTTGGTCAGAAATAGTGATGGGATAATTCGAATTAAAAATAATCGATAATCCGATTATTGAAATAACCGCTATCATGCGATTATTCAGATTTAATTTTTTTTTTATTTAAATTTTATTTTTCGTAATTCAAATTAAATCTGAATAATCGCATGATAGCGGTTTTTTGCAATAATCGGATTATCAATTATTTTTAATTCGAATTATCCCATCACTATTTCTGACCAACCAAAGTACCTACCAAAACGTGGCGAAATCGTCTTTTATTTACATTTCTGTCTTTATTACTAGTGCTGCCATCTTTCGGTGTTTTCTGAAAGTGTTTCCGTTGAGAATCGCTAGCAGCAAAGGCACCACCACTAGATTTTGAATCACCCGCCATGTCAAGTAATTTGGTTTTTATCGAGTCTGTAGAAATCTGTAAACCAGCATGCTCAATGGCTAATATGAAACTTTCATCTTTTTCTGGAAGTCCCGCCAACAAAAGTGAGCCAACCCATTCTTCACTTATGACAAATCCAGTTTTATTTAATTTCCAGGACGTATCTACAACTTGATTTACATATTGCTCCATATTATCACAATTTTCAAGTCTCAAGTTTATTAGGGTTCTCAAGAGTCCAATTTTTCTCGTATATCCTGTATCTTGATATAACTTTTGCAAAGTCGTCCAGACTTCATAGGCACTACTACAATTTTTAACGTGAATATACAATGAAGTGTCTATTGACAAAATAAGCTTGGCTTTGGCTTTTGCTTGCAAAGTTGTGTCTTGTTCACTATTATCCAAGGTCTTGGAGAGTCCTTCGAGAACGAAAACATTTTCGATCGCGTATGTCCAATCCGCATAATTTTCACGGCCCGTCAATTTCGAAACGCTCGACAAATAATTGACTGCCATGTTGGAAAACTACCGGCACTTGTACTCGCACAACTTAACGAATTACAAACTCAAAACGAAGTCCACACGACAAATGATTAACTAATAACCATCTAACAAACGTTTATCCCAAATCCAGATGGGTCTGGGCCCATAACCTGTTGAATAGTCACTAAATTATTGGGATAAAACGGGGAACTAAAACAAACAAACCTGTCGTGTTAAACAAACTTTAATAGACTACTTAAATCATAGACAGCATGGTCACAGCATAGGTAACTAGCTATGCTGTGGCATGGTTGACAAACTATAAAATATAGCATACGTTAATTTTCCAACGGTGCCGAACCAATCAGAAGGCACTATCATCAATCTGAACCGAAGGGTACTTCGTTTGGCATCGGATAAAATCGCTTCACTAGAATCCATTGGATTTTTGCTGATTTCCCGCCTATATTTCCATGCTCTTGTTCTTTTTAGAATTATTATTGGAAATTGAGCTTCGACAGCGATTTATTTATTGCCAAAGCATTTTGTTATTTATTTCAGGCCATTAGACCCGTAATATGGAACTGGAAAAGTAAGTTTATTGCTCTTATTTGATATTTCTAGGTTATGATTCAATTTAATCTAGTTTTATTTTTAGGAATAAAATGACCACTTGCCAATTTTGCAACATAGAATTTTCAAGTATATCGACTAAAAACCGACATATTAGAACAAAACACTCAGACCAAGATATAAGACGATTTCGCCACGTTTTGGTAGGTACTTTGGTTGGTCAGAAATAGTGATGGGATAATTCGAATTAAAAATAATCGATAATCCGATTATTGAAATAACCGCTATCATGCGATTATTCAGATTTAATTTTTTTTTTGATTTAAATTTTATTTTTCGTAATTCAAATTAAATCTGAATAATCGCATGATAGCGGTTTTTTCAATAATCGGATTATCAATTATTTTTAATTCGAATTATCCCATCACTATTTCTGACCAACCAAAGTAACCTACCAAAACGTGGCGAAATCGTCTATAGTTTCTACATCAGAAGGATCCAAAAGAACTCAGCATATCATATGCCCAATCTGCATAAACCAAACTTCTTTTCCATTCCATACAGACTTGATTAAACATTTAAGTACTTTTCATAACCTAACTATAAAAGAATCTACTTTGTATTTTAAGAATTTTGAAGAGTTTTCAGCTTGGAGGACCCAGGAGAATAGAAAGTAGACTATGCTTGCCGTACAGGAAGAAAATATGCACACGGTGAAGAAAAGAAAGTATAGAGTGTAACAGAAGTGATTACAAAGGTGCTTGTGTAGTGATGTATAAGGAAGTATAATTATTGTATGGTATTATTCTTTTTAGGATTTGCCAGCACAGCTCAAAAACGTAGTGTGAAAAGTGGAGGTATATTCATATTCATGGAACATGTCCTTCAAGAATTATGGTTAACCTTTCAGCCGAGGGTAAATATTTTTTTAATAATGTTATTACTACAGCTAATCTTTTTAATTTCCTTTAAGGATCTGTGACTGTAAGGTTTGTTGAAACTCATGTGGGGCACACTGATGAACTAAGGACCAAGAGATTATCTAAAGTCGAAAAAGAGACAATTGTTCAAAAATTAACTGCAGGTGTATCGAACCAAAGGATAATTGAAGATTCACGTATAATCCAAAATGATCAACTCGAGAGAAGAAACCTTGTAACGAGAGGAGATTTAGCATATCTAATCAGGAAATTTAAAATTGATAATAGGAGAGATGCAGATGACATGATAGCTACGGCATTGAAAATTGAAGAATGGAACAGACAAGGAAAAAATCTGATTGTAAATAAATAAATAAAATATACAGGATGTTTCTTAATAACATGCTAATATTTAATGGGGTGATTCTTGGACTCATTTTAAGAAAAAACTTCATATGAATGTATGTCCTAAACGTCTTCTCTTTTGAGATACAGGGTGTTAAAATTTTAAGAAAAAAATAATTTATTGTCATTTTCATACCACTTTAAATATTTTTATGAAAATTGCTGTACGGCGTTTATGCATTAAAGACATTTTTTAACCTAAGAAACATTTTGAAGAAATTATTGTTCAAAGTTACATAAATCGTTTTTTCGTAATTGGTCCAATGAGATGCAAATAAGTGAATTTATTTTTTTATGGGAAAACGGTGAGTCGTACGAAAAAAAGTCAAGTAACCAAATTTGTTTTAAATTGACCGAGGACTCCAAAAATAATTTTTATTTTAAGAGAAAGCAGTGGCGGACTACTTTTTCCTTCAAAAATATCTAGTCAGAGTCCAGTACGGACGCCACTGTTGGAAATAAAAAAAAAAAAATGTTTCTTAGGTCAAAAAATGCTCTTTAATGCATAAACGCCGTACACCAATTTTCATAAAAATATTTAAAGCGGTATGAAAATGACAATAAAAAAATTAATTTTTCTTAAAATTTTAACACCCTGTATCTCAAAAGATAAGACGTTTAGGACATACATTCATATGAAGTTTTTTTCTTAAAATGAGTCCAAGAATCACCCCCTTAAATATTAGCATGTTATTAGAAACACCCTGTATAGGGCACTATAACAATAATAGCTGAATTATAAAATTTAATATGTATAATATCATTTATTTATATTTCTATTTACCCTAAAAAACTAATAAAATAGTATAAACACATACACATTGTAACTTTTTTTTTTAAAACTTATACAATAATCTACAATACCTAAATAATAATTAATTATTCTAATCACATAGTCAAACTAAGGATCTTAAAATTCATTCCCAATCTATCAAAGAAAATAAATGTTGTGGTCGATTTACAGTTTAAACTTGGCGCCATTGTCATAACTGGCTGCCGCGTTCTCATTGGCCGGCACCGTTGGAAAATTAACGTATGCTATAAAATATAGTTATAGGTGTCGCTACCTACTTGACACCAGCAGAGTATTAACAGTGAATAGAAAGGAACAATATGTTTGCACTATTTCCAACAAAGTAGAGGCGAAAAATGAAGACCCGATTTTATTTTTTAATTCTGAATCGAAAACCAAGAATACTTTTTTTGCAAATTTACCTTCGTTTCCAAGATATTTTACTATAAAGGTTTGCCAAAGAGAAAATTTTAAATCACATTGTGGGTGTCGCTAATCTTAGTTGGCGCTTTCAAACTATTATGTCATATTAAATCAAGTTTGATCTTTGTCAAAAGATAGACACTTTGGTGCATATGTTAAATAATTATTATGCTATTAAAAAAGGCACTACATAGTTTACAAAACATTTATTACACTGCAAAGTAAAAAACTTGTTTTTTCCAATCACAGATTGACAATTCTCCAAATCCCTAGTGACCTTTAAGGCTGATTTTGGGGGGGTCAGAGGGGTTTTTGGGTTTTGTGTCCGTAAGAACTTTTGATCAGCGTGTTGAAAACTATTACTTTGCAAAGTTTGAATACAATTGGCCGAAAACCTTTTTCCATGGGGAAATTGCGGGGTCTTTTAAAACGCATTTATCTCGAAAACAGTTGCTCCCAGAGACTTAAATGAAGTATACATTTTTGACGCAGGGGATATTATAGTAACTTTTTTTAAATAAACAGGTTGATATATATACTAAGCTTAAAAAAAAATATGCCAACCAAAACAAGTGGGGTAGGCCGTAGCTGGCGCCCTCTATCAGCAACATCAAAAGTATGAATGAATTTGAAATTCTCGCTTCACAAAACCCCCACTTTCCCAATTTTGTACCGAGAGGGCATTTGGTTAGGAAATTATTACGAAAAAACGAAAACAAAATTAAAATTTTGACACCCTGTATCTTTGTTATTTTCAACTTTGGGATAAGGCATGTTTACGTTTATCACATTATTTCGACCCAAGGAATCTGCTGTTGCTCTGTGTCCCATTACTTCTGGGACACCCTGTATTTTATGTATGTATGTATGTATTTGTATTTATATATATATATATATATATATATATATATATATATATATATATATATATATATATATATATATATATATATATATATATATATATTTTTATATTTATATATATATATATATATACCGGGTGCCACAGATTCGAGTGCATGCATGGGGATCTCGGGAACCGTAAGAGATACGAAGTCGGTTAAATTATGGCAAAGTTGTGTATTTGCGTAGCTAACCATGCCCACTTTAAAAAGTTGCAAAATTTAGAGTACTTTCGGAGATATCCGGAAAAAACCGAAATTCGCCGATTTCGTTTTGATTTTTTTCTGACGTTATTTAAAGAGATATGGAAAAACAAAAGACACTTTCTTGTGGCCACTTTTTAAGCTCTACAAAACAGCGTTGAGAGATTTTTCGTACGACGTTTTGTTTTCGTTAAACCATCATCAACTTTATTTTTTTAAATACGGACCTGGATTTTTTATTTAATTTTTTTGAGCCCCTTATTATCCCTATTATAAAAATGTATAACACTTAATATTTATTAACAAATATGGAACGCCCCTATAAGAAATGATGTCCCTTCCTTTTCTAACTCATTGTTTCTTATGAAAAATATGTTTATTTAACAGAAAAATATTAAGCGTTATAACATCATTGTAATTGGGATTATAACTGCTTTAAAAAAATGAAATAAAAATTAGTGCCGTATTTAAATATATATATATATATATATATATATATATATATATATATATATATATATATATATATATATATATATATATATATATATATATATATATATATATATATATATATATATATATATATATATATATATATATATATATATATATATATATTATATATATATATATATATATATATATATATATATATATATATATATATATATATATATATTTTTTATATGTTAACGTTTTTCTTTCGGTAACTCGTGTGTTGTTGTCCTGAAAAGGGGCAGATTGTTTCCACGTTTCGGCAAAATCACATTTGCCATTATCAAAGCTTAGAAACTTACTGCTAATTTCATCCTGGGTGTAGTCGCTTATATCTTGTCCTGGGCAGGCGTCACGGTTGATTGGTTTTTACGTGTCTGTCTCGCTCGGCTGCGTGTTATCGGACCTTTGTCATCGACGGGGGAGGGCTATTTGTATGTTGTTTATTTTCTCTGGTAGGTCTAATTCTATTGTTTATCAAGGCAATTTTTTCCCGGTATTTGGCAAACGTTGGCTGTCGTCACGGTTGTTCAGGTTTTCAGGTCTCTTTTTAATTTCAACGGACTCCCTCACAATTCTCTTCGGTAGGTTTTCGCAGGTAGCAAGCATCCTAGTGTTGGGAAAATCGATTTTGTGTCCGGTGTTTAGAATGTGGCGTACTAAAGAAGAAGTTGTTGTTCTGTTCTTTACTGCGTTCATGTGTTCATCTCTCCTTGCGCTAATTTTTCTGTTGGTCTGTCCGATATAAGAAAGGTTGCATTGTTTGCAGGGTATTTCGTATACACCTTGATTTTCTAAGGGGATTTTGTCCTTTGGTGTTGGTAGAATATCTCTGATTTTTCTGCTGGTCGTGTAGATGGGGGTGATGTTGTGTCGTTTGAGTACTTTGCCAATTTTGTCTGTTATTCCTTTTACATAGGGTATAAGGGCTTTATTTATCTCCTCTTCGTTTGCCTGCGGTTTCTCTTTTCTTTTGAGTGCGCGTTGGATCGTTTGTTTTTTATATCCATTTCTTCCTTCTTGGACATTCTCCTGAAAAAGAAAAATAATGGAAGACTTGGACACACAGTTTATCGCAAACCTACAACAACCAATAGATATCTCCACGCCGACTCGCACCACCACCCGCTTCAACATTTTGCCGTAGTAAAGTCCCTAACGCACCGCTCCCAGTTACTGACAGATGCAGACCACCTTGAGGAAGAAATGAACAAACTTGAAGACGCCTTAATACATGAGAGTGACTCCTCCTCCTCCTCCATCTATCACATTCTAACCACTCTATCCCCTCTTTTATTTGCTGGAGAATAAAATCATGTGTGCAGCAGAATTTTGACTTAGTTTAAAATTTATAAGTGTACAATTTATCCACAAAATTTAAGTATTACTTTAGTCATCTGTGTTTATTCAATTTTTCACATGTCATCTACTACTACAACTAATTTAATTGAAAAGCTTAAGTCGATTGAAGAAAGTCTTATAAAAAAATTAATGAAGTAAAAAACAGATTTGGAAAATACAACTGAAGAATG
>JAHBCN010025801.1:0-10983 GCA_019359885.1 Listronotus oregonensis | reverse complement strand
ATCATAGGGAATTACTGACCTGTACCGTATTTTTAATGCGTTATAATTTTATAAAAAAATATTTTGGACAAACGTTATTTTTAATAGCTGACATTTTAAATAGATGTTATGAAAAATATTATATTTTTGATAGAGCCAGTGTTATATTATTATACCTGACAGGTGAAATATTTTTAATAGATGTTATTTTTGGCCGTTGTCATATTTTTTATATGTGTCATAATTTGTTACTGGCAATACATTTTTGACATATATTATACAGGGTGTCCCAGAATATGTGGGCAATCTCTCCCAAAGTTCCCATAAACTTTTTCCCATGAGCCCCTCCTACGGAGATACAGGAACATAACGGACGCCTCTGGAAATCGTTTTTGTTTAAGTAACTTTTAAGATACTGGGCGTAATTTAATATTTTTTTAATATGATGGTGACTAGGTAAGTCTTCCTAAAATGAATCCTTTTAATCATATTTGGCTTATTTAATTTGCCAGGGAGGGCCTAGCTCTGACATAATAATACCACTTTTTTTTAACACCCTGTATGATAAAGGCTCAACAATATTATTTTCAGATAACTTTAACCTTAAACTAAAAAAAAGGTACTCCTGATTGACATCGATAAAATCAACTGTTTACGAGAAATAAAATATTATGATTGGTATTTTTTTACATTATACAGAGTGTTTACTAATTGTACGTCAATATTTGGGAAATCAATTTTTGGGTCCATTTTAAGAAGGAAACTTCATATGAACGTATGTCCTAAACGTCTTAACTTTTGAGATACAGGGTAGTAAAGTTTTCAAAAATAAAAGATTTATTATTAAAATCTGTAATTCCATTTTAGATATTTTAATAAAATTTGGCATATAAGTAGTATGTATCAAGAAGCCTTTTTTAGTATAACACATTTTTTTTTTATTTCCACCAGTGGCGTTCATACAGAATTTGACCTGCCTATTTTGGCAAATAAAAAAAATGTGGTATACTAAAAAATGCTTCTTGATACATAGTACATGTATGCCAAATATCATTAAAATATCTAAAGTGGTATTACAGATATTAATAAAAAATGATTTATTTTTAAAAAATTTACCACCCTGTATCTCAAAAGTTAAGACGTTTAGGACATACGTTCATATGAAGTTTTCTTCTTAAAATAAACTCAAAAATTGCCTCCTTAAATATTAATGTATAATTAGAAAACACCCTGTATAATGTAAAAAAATTACTAAACCTAATATTTCATTTCTCGTAAACAGTTGATTTTATCGATGTCAATCAAGAGAACCTTTTTTTTAGTTTTATGTTAAAGCTACCCAAAAATAATATTGTTAACCCTTTATCATACAGGGTGTTAAAAAATTGCTATTATTGTGTCACAGCTAGTCCGTCCCTGGCAAACTAAATAAGCCAAATATGATTTAATGGGTTCATTTTAAGAATATTGAATTACGCTCAGTATTTTAAAAGTTATTAAAAAAAACGATTTCCAGGGTCGTCCGTTATGTACCTGTATCTCCGTAGGAGGGGCTCATGGGAAAAAGTTTATGGGAACTTGTCATAATGTTTTTAGGTTTTCTATTAGATTCCGAGAGATTCCCGCCATATTCCGGGACACCCTGTATATTTAGAAAGTATAAAGTACTTACTTAAAAGGCTTTTTTTTGTTAAATTATTATAATATATATTTGTCATAACACATTTGCAAGTGACGATAAAATAAAACATATATCGGAATGGTTGCATATTTTACAAGAATATTTGGTATACTAATGGATAAAATCATATTTGTTACTTATCACCCAAATTTTAATTTTGAAGTTAAGTCACTGTTATTTTGATTATTTACGTTTTAATTAGACTTCCCAATAACCAAAGAAATATTTATAACATTGTTATTGTAACTTTTATTTGGTTTTTTTTTCTTGTCTGGCAAAATGTTTTAGTAAGGATATTAGTTAATAAATTTACATGAATATCACAAACAACAAAAAAAAATTTGCTGAATCAAAGCATCTCCAAATATATATTTTCATTGAAATAAAACTGTAAATCCAACGCACGGCTAAGTTTGCATAGAGTAGAAACCTATAAATCTACAGTATTCTTGCTCTAATCAAAATGATTTAGTGAGTCTTTTGCTTTCAAAAAATACTTTAAAAAAACATATTTTAATAGCATGTGTGAACATTATTTGCTAAGCTCAACTGAATAGGAAATTTTACAAAAACATAAAATGTGCAATTTCTAAGGCAAATGAAAAAAAAATTAAGATTTCCTCCTTTTCCATTTGGCACTAATAAAATTATTTTAATAAATGTGATAAAAATTTACGATTATATTACATAGGTTTAAATATATGCCATATTTTTTTATTGATACCTAAAATTTTTGATAAAATCCTAATTTAGTCTTTTAACGCGTAACTTTGTAATATAGGTTTTTTTTTTAATTTTACAAAACTTTCAGAATGTCTAGAAGAAACTTTAATGATAACTTGGCTAGTGACAAGTTTTTGATCTGTAAAGTTAGGAAACATATAAAACAACTATTGTTTATGTATTCATTTTCCCTATTAATTATATATTTCTAGCGAATCAAGAGTTCTGAAATTTGTGAAAAAAAACAGAAGTACTTTAAAAAAAATAAATTAAATTTTATCAGGAAATACGTCGTAAAAAACTAAATTGGTAGTACAAAAAATATTTTATTCTGTAATTTTAAATAAAATAACTACTTATAACTAAGGATATGTAAATTTAAGAAAATAGATAATTTTAACCTAAATTTTAAAATAAAAAATAAAAAATTGGAGAATAAGAAATTAAAAAAAAAACCATTTTAACTTGAAGAAGCTCAGTAAAAACAACCAATTCTTTTCATAATGCGGATGGGAAAAGATAATTTTGTCGATACTATCAACACTATTTTGTGTGTTTATATTGAAGCTTTCATAAGAGATACAGGCAGCTTAAGAGCAGGGACAAAAAGAGCGCAAAATTTATTTTTATGTACTTTAAAGTGGAGCTTTTTAAAAATTAAAGTAGATCTCACCAAACTGCAAATTTAATTAAAATGGGCCATATCGAAATGGAATTTCCTTTGCAATCTATGCGACAAAGAAACGATTTAATTTTTTTTAGTCACAATCCAATAATAAGAACGGTTTTCATACATTTTTGGTTTCTTTCTTTATAACCTACCTTAAATAATTATTCTTGCTCAGGGTCGCCCTAATATGTCAATATTTTTTGGATATCATTTAGTATTAAAAGAATGTAAACTTCACTAGAAATTCTTATTAAAATTTAATAAACAAATTTAACAAAAGAAAATCATTCGGAAAATTAAATAACAATTCTTTAAAACAAACAAATCTCATAATATAAAAACAAAATATAAAATAAAATGGTATAACAAATAAGCCTTTTTTTAACTATGTATTATTTAATCATAAGCAAAACCCTATACTGACATTTTTTTCGAACCTTTTTTCTGAAAAATCATTAAATATATCATTAAAATTTATGATTACATTTTATTTAAAATTAATCGTAAATTTGCCGCCCCCAATATTTGCCGCCGTAGGCAAAGAATATAAACCTTAATAAGAAGCGACATTATTCGAAGTCCCAAAATTTTTAGGAGGGGGCAAAGCTGTTTAACTGTCAACCCGCTGCCGGCAGCTATTAGTCCGGAATTACATGTTTCGTTTAGTGCTTTGCTAAGTTTTATGTGCTGTTTCATTCGTTTCGTTCAGTTTTGTGGATATCTTTTGCTATGCACACTAAATGTGCCTAGTAATTGTGATACTTGTAATAATTATAGATCACAATGCGAATCTTTAGATGTTAATTCTTTGTTAATATACAGTGTGAATCAGCCACATGGAATAAATTCAATATGAAATAAATTGCGCATTTTTTTCAACTAAAACTGTTTATACAGGGCGTGTCATGTTACGGCGGTCAGTATCAACTTTCTTAATTTAAATGCAACACCCTGTATATTATTCAATTTTTGTTTTTTTCAAAGCATTCTAGACATATTTTATGTACGATGTCCTATACCTGTCTTCAACTGTTTCGTAAATATTACGCCTTTTCGGGTTTATTGCATCTATTGCCTTTGCATCTTTGCCACTTTCGTGAGGGTTACTTTTTGTGCATATACCTACTAGAGGCAGCCGAGTTACATCCTGTATAATTACCTTATAAGCATTAATTACCACTCCTAGAAATAGAGATAAGAAAGGTTATAAATATAGCTAGAAAATATATTTTTAGGATGACTTCTGTTAGTTGAGCTTAAACTGTTGTAACTTTAGTTTTCGTTACCGTTTCTCTAAAAAAAAAATAAATTTGTTACAATTTTCGAGTTCGGTGAAAAATAAAAAGGGTTTTTCTCAAGAAAAAATTGTCTTTTAAAAACATCATTCCTTCGGCCCGTATTGTAACGGCCGTGCCGCTCGGCTGTGCGGACAAGCGTGCAAGAGAGTAAGAAGAATAGCTGT
Organism: Listronotus oregonensis; assembly: GCA_019359885.1. Taxonomy (NCBI): domain Eukaryota; kingdom Metazoa; phylum Arthropoda; class Insecta; order Coleoptera; family Curculionidae; genus Listronotus; species Listronotus oregonensis. The sequence continues at coordinate 6,468 of JAHBCN010025801.1, read as the reverse complement.
ATAACATTTCTCTTGCGCCTTGTGCTGAATAATTGGCGGAAGGGGTGTATACACCGCCGACAAATTAAGAGAGAGAGGGGAAGAGAGGTTATACACCTATTCTTGCTTCTCTCTCTCACGCTGATTCCCAAGGCTGCCTCTAGTAGGTATATGCACAAAAAGTAACTTTCAAGAAAGTGGCAAGCATGCAAGCACAATACATCTAAAAGAAACTAATATTTCCAAAATATTTAAAAATAGGTATAGGACATTGTACATGAAGAATCCAAAAATTGTCTAAATTACAGGGCGTTGCATTTAAATTAGGAAAGTTAGTCTGGCCACTATTACATGACACACCCTGTATAAAAAGTATTTACTGAAAAAAATGCGCGTCCGAGTGCTTTTTCGAACAGGCCCCCGTTTATTTATTATTAAATTTAATCCATTTGGCTGATAAACACTTGTATTATAAAGCTTACGACACTACGAAAAACATTCATGGAGCGCTGCAGCACCCTCCCGATTTGTTAATTAAATATGTTTATGATTTGGAACATGCTTTTAAAACTAAGTTTGAAGATATTTGTATAAAACAGAAAGTTTCACATAAACTCTTAAATGAAGTGGAAAGAATAGAATTTACCCATCCATGCAATGATTTTCCAAAAATGTACATTATAAAATAATTTATTGGGCTTAAGATATTTTATACGATGAAATATACCAATCGTGATCTAAAGTACCAGTCAAAAGATAAGAAAACTAAAAATTATAACACACATATAATCAATTTATAGTCACGGTAACAAGTCGATGTAACTTTCAGATTTTGTCATTTAAAAAAGTCACTATTTTTCATCTTTCCTTGAACATTTAAGCTCTAGCCTTGGCATTTAGCCTTTAAAAAACTAAAATTGTTTATTTAAGTGATGTTTCAAGCCACCTTGATTATCAAGTTCTTCCACTCTATTCTTTCCAAAATAACTACTGAGATTTTTTTCCAAATCATAAACCTACTTTTAAATTTAAATAATTTAATAGGGAACCCTCTTTTTATTAAAGCATGCTGTACATTGTATATTAATATATTCTTACTAAGAAATTTGGTTGTTGTTACCAATATAGGAAGTGCTAAATTATATGTTTATGTAATAAAAAAATTAAGTACATTGTGATGTAAGTATTAAAATGTATAGGTATAGTTTTACAAAAAAAAAACATCTCTCCATTGAATTTTTGACCCCAGAAACCCATAGAATCACATACCTTAAAACGTTTTTCTCTTTTTCTTTGAAATGGGAGATGTACATCAAGAGTAATTAGCGAAAGTCAAAAACTGTATACTATTTGTTTTTTTCCAAAATGTTATACAGTCAAATTAGTTAGACGTAAAATGGATTACAAAATTTAATTCTGCATAGGTACTCGAAGACCTTAAAAACCATATATTATATTAACACATACCTACTTATTTTTTTATTACAATTTTGAAATAAAGATTTCTTATAATTATTTTACATCTGTTCACACAAAAGTTACATAATATTAATTTTTTAATAAAAATTGCAACATTTAATCCCCCGTAAACGTCGCTTTGTCCAAAACTCCTTTTTCTCAAAAAATAATCTTTTTTTTTGACAATAACCAACCCTAAAAAGACTGCAAAAAAAAACTCCTTGAAAGGGACGATTTTCCAGGACTGCAATGTATAGTTATACATAAAAAAAAATTTCCGTGTAAAACTGAATTTTTACCGTTGATATTTCTCTCGGTGTACCCCCAAGCTGTTTAAGTGTCATTTCGTCTACACGTGACGTCAGAAATTTGTTTCCCATATAACCAACGCTATTGGAAATTTTATGTCGCTTCTTATTGAGGTTTATATTCTTTGTATTAGGCTTCAACCTACTCAGACTTTGCGTAAATCCACCCCTGATCTTGCTACTAATATTTCGTTAATCGGCTACTTTATCCCCTAATTTATCTGATATGAAGATTTCTATCTTTTTGGTCCCACACAGCGGGCCTAATAAGTATTTCACTTATTAAAATGTCTATATTCATATTGCAATCACACCTGACAAAAGCAAAGAAAATACAAGAAACATTTTTCAACGCTCTTATCTTAGCTTGGCTTCCAAGCGTGTTTCTACTCGCTTTTTTTATTTTTACAATCTCTAAAATCTAATTAAGTAGGTTAAATTAAAAAAAAAATTAAACACGGTAATAAATTAAATTAATGCTTTTAATGACATACGTTGGTAACAAACCTAATCTTATCTATTTATTTAAATTGGTTGTTAATTTCTGGCTATTAAAATATTTGTAACCTTTGATATTAAATAGTAAAAAAAAACTATAAAATGCAATTATTCCCATAAAAACAATTATGTACACCCCATATGACTTTTTAATGAATTAGACAAATTTTTAGATTTTCATTTCTGATACAAAATTTTATGGCCATTTAATTGGCTCTAGTTTAAGGGGCTCTAAAACCAGGAATATATTAAAAACATATGGGTTACTGTAAAAAACATAATTTAGTAGCGTAATTTTCTTTTACCGTGCATACTGCTATGGTAAATTTTCTAATTCTACTTTCGCGTTATAGTCTAGTCGAGAAGTTGATTTTTTGCGAAAATTAGTTACAAGTCTCCTAAAAATATGGTTGATGGTTTAAACGATCCGAAATGGCATCTAGAAAAAGACAAATTTTGGAATATTCCTGCAAAAAAAAACAATTGTTATTAACAAAAAACTATAAAAAAAATAACGTCCAGCTTTTTGCAAAATCTCAAAAGGTATAAGTAATAGGTCAAATATTATAAAAGTTTAGAAAGAGCAGGAAATTTTAGAATAAAAGTTCTCGATTCCCGGAATTGTAGCTCCAATATTTTTTAACGTTGAAAATCGGCGGTATAAAAGTTTAAATAATTAATGTATATATTTTTTGTTTCCTGGAGTTTTTTTTATAAACATACTTAACAATATTACAGAATGAAAGTTTAAAAATATATTTCATTAATTCTTAACTTTGAAGTAAAAAAGTAAAAAATTTAAATAATGTTTCCTAAATATATTTTTTTTTTTAATTTTAAGCTATTATTGATTTTATCTTCATGTTAGGCATTTTATAATTATTTTTTTCTGTCATTTGTTTATAAATTTTTTATAAACAAATGGATTAATTAAATATTTTTGGATTTTTTTTTACTATATTGTTAGCGTAAGAAAATAATGATTCTTTAATGAATAAATAAATAAATAAATTGTTGACAATTTTTTTTTGCTATTATATTTAGAAATGCACATTATATAAAAAAAGATTTTTTAATAATTTATTTTAATAATAAAAATACAAAAAAAAAAGATTTTAAACCATAAAATATTTTGTTTAAGATTTATTTTTAAATCATTATTTTCTTACGCCAACAATATGGTGAATTTTTTTTAATATATTTAATTAATCCATTTGTTTATAAACAATTTATAGACAAATGACAGGAAAAAAATTAAAAAGTAATTTTAAAATGCCTTATAAGAAGATAAATTCAGTAATAGCTTAAAATTAAAAAATATATATATTTAAGAAACATTATTTAAATTTTTCACTTTTTTACTTCAAAAGTTAATGATTAATAAAATATTTTTTTTATAATCTTTCATAATCTTATCTTGTTAAGTATGTTTATAAGAAGAGCTTTAAGAAACAAATAAATTATAGATTAATTATTTCAACTTTTATAAGTGTCTAGGTGACACAGGAAATTTTAATTTTTTAATATTTAATTGCATAAAAAAATTATTTATAACTACGCTCACTACAGTGGCGGGGCGCGCATGCCGAAACTGCAGCGCGAAAGCCAATTTTCAACGTTAAATTAAAATTATAAATACTGGAGCTACAATTTCGGGAAACAGGAACTTTTTTACTAAAATTTCCTGCTCTTTTAGAAACGTTTATAATACTTAAGCAATTACTTATACCTTTTGAAATTTTACCAAAAAGCTGGACGGCTATTTTTTTAAAGTTTTTTGTTAATAACAATTGTAATTTCTTTGCAGAACAAATCCAAAATACATCTTTTTCTAGATATTTTTAAGAGACTTGTAACTAATTTTTGCAGAAAATCAATAGACTATTATAAGTATAATATGCTAAGTATTTGAATATTCGCATTGACCAAATCGTCACTTAGTTAAAAAAGCGACATCCTACTGGAAATTTATGTTTCTGTATTGTACTTTGTTATAGACTTCAAATAACATTATAAAGTTTTGGTATTTAATCTGGCAACAACCCGTTATGGCTGAGGCGATATATAACTGGGCCCCAGATAAAACCAGACCAGATGCGAAAGATGCCATATCGCACGTATTGCACTGTTCGGATTGTCAGGTATTGACGAGCTTAGCGGCCGGCCGCCTAGCAAATAGTACGGAGACCAAAGCTCGTCAGTACATCATTACTGTTATTACCAGAGTCATCCGACTGGCATATAGTACGAGTGCCTTTGTTAACAATAATAATTCTGACCGGCACGACCATAAAGCTTGTGGATGGATATTTATTTATTTGCAACATAAAAAGACATTATAAAAACTTTTAATTTTTGAACATTATAAACATTATGAATGACTTATAAAATATTTGAATCTATACTGTGCAAACAAATAAAAAGAAAACCATTGTTCTAATTAAGGTAATTTATAACAGTGCAAGATTTCCTTATAACACATAACATGCCAGAATTATACCATTTATGTACCATTAAAGTTTTTATGGTTCTGACATTGACAGTTTATTGTTGGGACTCTTCTGTGGGTCCATTCTTGGAATGATTTTTTAGAAATGTCTATGAAAGATATATTTTCAGACTTTTTTGATTTTTTTTACTTTTTAATATAAAAACACTCCTTCTAAACAAAAAACATATGTTTACTTTGCTTTATCTCTAAAAGGTATGTACATTTATGTACTTACAATTACAATACGTTTAAAGAGAAAGCAAAGGTATAAAGGTAATGTGCCGATGGCTCTAGTGCGTCTTTTCATAGGTTGTTGGCAACATTTTTGCTATAAAAACCAAAGTTTTGCAAAAACCGCGAAGTATACGTTTCTCCGTTAGCGATTAACAAATACGAGCAGTGGTGGCTGAGGCGTCTGATTAGAAATCAGATTCCCTCTGGAAGCGTAGGTTCGAATCTAACCGATTCCGAAAAACTTTTTGACTTTTTTTCTCAGTTAGAAATTTTTGAAAAATATTTATTTGCCAATAAAGGTAATTAGTATTAATTTTTATTTTAGACACTTATATTTGGTGTCTTAATAAGGATCTCACCACTCTTGGATATGAATGTGCTTAATACGACTCTAGTACATGGTACATGGTCATTGCCAGAAAAATACCACGAATGTTCCGGGAATAATAGCGACTTTTCTGGGATGTTTCCAATGTCTCAAGCGTTTCTTTCTGGTACGTTTATAGCATAGTTCTGTGTTATTAGGGTTGATCCTTCACCACTGGTTATTTTAAGAAACACCATTAAATTTAACTAGTACGAAAAAATATAAAAAAACCAACAGAAAAATTAGCATCCTATTTCATTTGTAGTTAAATCTATGTTTTCATTGTATTGTATATTCTAGTTTTATTCTTGTAACAATTTTATAAGCCTACTTATCTTCTCATTACAAACTAAAATAAAATATTACGTATACAAAGAACACAATTTATAGAAAACTGCATTGGTGCGGGATATCTATAACATGGTGTTTAAAAAGCAATGGTGCAGGCCGCTCAAATTTTGCAATTCAAGGTATTGGAAAAAACTTATGTAGCGTCCAACGTAATCAATTTTTCCTACTACTGTTATACAGGGTATCCCAGAATATGTGGGCAATCTCTCGGAGTTTAATAGAAAACCTAAAAATATTAAGACGAGTTTCCTAAATTTTTTTCCGACGACCCTCCCATACCAAGATACAGGTACCGGTGACTTCGTATAAACTATCACCCCTCCGTAACTTTTTCATTTTTTATCGTACGAGAAAAATAAAAAAAAAATAAACTACTTTCCGGTAACTTTGCATATATATACGGGGGGCGACAAAGAATTTTTTTTTAATGAAACGCCCTGTATATTATTAGATAAAATGAAAGATATTTTTGTCTGATTTCAAATATACCATACGAGTTAACATTTGGTTCAGCCGTTCTTGCGTTATTTAAGTTTAAATTTGTATTAAATAACTAACCTAAAGTTCGCTTATAAATAAATTATAATAAAACAGCCATTGAACAGAACTGAATAAACAATGTGTTACTAACTATCAACAAAATACAACAAAATAACATAGAATATTAATCAGAATAAATATTACCCCTCATTATCAATGCATTCTTGATAAACGATTTGTAAGTGCTCAATTGCATTCTCTATAAAATTACTATTTCTCTCATTTAGATATCTCACTTCTTG
>JAHBCN010025800.1:0-10957 GCA_019359885.1 Listronotus oregonensis | reverse complement strand
TTTATGTAGAATTTCCCCCCTCCTACCAGTTGTAATAAAAAAAGTAAATTAAATTCTACTTAAACCCCCGATGGTGGTATAAATTTGTTTTGCTTACGGAGTTGCGGATTTTCAAGCAAAAATTTAAAAAGGGAAGGTGAAAGAAGAAAAATTTGGGGAAGCAAGGTTGGAGAAACACAATAAGCATAGGATTCGAATTTTGGGGGGTGTCTTAAAGAAAATAGCTTAGATTTTTTATGAATCAGAGTAAACAGATTATAATATAGAATTTGGGCCAGAGCTTTTTAAAACTTGGAGTACTTGAAGAAACATTTTACTTCAAGTACTTTTAATTAGAAAGTACTTGTACTTGGTTAATTTATATCAAAATACTTGAACTTTAACTTGATTTAACCAAGTAAATTACTTGAAGTTTTTTTCCCCAAGTATTTAAAAAAAAAAAAGAAATCAACGGACGCCAATTTATTTTTTTTGGGGATCCCCCGGCAAACAGGTTAAATCAAGAAGATCCCCCCCCCTTTTTGCTAACTCTGAAAACATTATCGGCCGAGTGATGATCGCGTTGTTAAATTTAGCAATGGTTTTAGAAAAGAAAAGTTAACAACGGTTTAGAATGTTTAACAAAACGTCATTGTCATGTTATTAAATTTTTTTTGGGGCAATCTGTAAAAAATCTGACATTTTGTTAAACATTCTAAACCGTTGTTAACTTTTAACAATTTTAAGTCCAGTTAAGGGCCCCCAAAAGAATAAAAAAATTTTACAATTTTAAAATCCCTTTTTTAATATTATGGGTTTTTTTTAAAAAAAATATCAACATATTGTATAAATACTGATTTTAAAAAGTTTTTTGGGAAAATATTTTTTATTTGATTCTAACACCACTTAAAGATACCTTGTATTTAAAATTGTATTTTACAATCTATATATCTCGCCACCTTCTACACTTTAAGCTCACAACTTAAAGGTTTATGACTTTAGGGTTGGTGCATTAGTTTACCATACGTTTGATGTTAGCAGCCAGAAGTCAGAGAGAGTTAAATCTGGCGCATAGGGTGGATATTGCAACAATTCGTATTTTAAATTTTTACTAACTTTCACTAGTGTTTTTTGGGGTTGGCCCCGTTAAAAATTATCTTTTCTTTTTTTTAAACCAAATCTTTTTTTTCAAATTTTTTTTACATCCGGTGTTGAAAAAAGGGTTTCAATAATAATCAGAGTTTGGTTTTCCAGTTTAAAAGTAACCAAAAAAAAGTTTTTTTTAAACCCCAAAAAAATGAAAAACCCCTTTTAGGTCGATTTTTCGACTTAAGGGCCGCCAGCGACGAAATTTTAAAGGGGTTTTTTATTAAACCGGGCTTTTAAAAATCAACTTGCACCCCCTTTAAACTTAGCTTAAAAAAGTCTAAGCGACTTTTTAAAATCCTCCAAAATTAAGGCTTAAAGTGGAAAAAACCTTTTCCCAACCTTTTAAAATTTTTTTTTAAAATTTGCCTCTGCATTTTTTTTTGAAAATTTTAAAAAGAAATGGAATGAAGAATTTGATGATGCAATGAAAATTTTGGGGAAAAAATTAATGTAGATTTCCCCCAAAAAAAGTTTATGTAAGAAAAACCCTCGAGGAATTACCGGATTTATTTTTTTAGAAGATTTAGGCTGTACAATTATCTCAAATTCCAAGTTTATTTTTGTGTTGATCTTTTAGTGGTTCTGTATTTAATTCATTCAAATTTTGATTATGCGCCTTTTCATTCAGCTTTAGGTGCTGTATTTTTTGAATCTGAATCGAAAGGATTAAAACCCTGTACGGTTTTAATATTCATTTTAAAAATTTTAAAAATAACTAATGTGCAGGATCTTTCTTTTTTTATCGAGGGGGGACCCTCCCGGGGAATTTTTTTTTCAAATATTTCATCAGCCGTTGTTTTCCTTGCGCCTTTTTTTTTTTTGCATAAACTTTTTTTTATGTTTTGTTTTTGTTAAAACCATCAGGTGAAATAGCGTTAAATTTAGCCCAACCTTTTTATCTAAGCAGGGGTTTTTTTTTTGAATTGTGGCCTGATCAGTCTTTTTTTTCCCAAAAATATTTTGGTGCTTAGCAAGTTTATTCAGAGGTGTCATCATTACTTCATTTAAAAAAATTAAAACCCCCCCTTTTTTTTCACTGTCGCTTTTTTTTGGGAGCCTTCTATGTGCGGACATAACATTCAACTTCAATAGTATAAAAGGGAAAAAGGGAAAAAAACTTTTTTCACACGAGGGGTTTGAAAAGCCCTTTGGGGGGGGAAATCATACAGTGTGCAAAGAGTCAGTTTCAAAGTGTTGCACACGATATTTTTCACGACTGCAGAAAATAAGGATTAATATGCGTTTTTTTTTTATTTTTGATCTTTTAATTTTGAAGGGGCTGTGTGAAAATTTTTTTATACGCCTTTAAAAAGTTTTCACACGTTTTTGTCAAAAGAAAAGACAGAATAAATCATATTGAAAGACAAAACCCCCGTGCAAAAAAAAAAATTTTTCCCCCCAAAATTGTGCGCAAAAAAATTTTCAAAGCTTGTTTAGCGTGTGAAAAAACCCCCTTTTCTAAAGCAGTTTATAAAAATCTTTTTTCCGGGGGGGTTAGTTGAAGGTGAAAAAAAGAACTATTTTTGGAGAATAGTTTATTTTAAAAGGGAATAAAACCCGCTAAAAATTACGGTGGTACAACAAATTAAATATAAGCCACGAAAAATTTTTTTTTAAATTTTGGGTTAATAAAGCCAAGTTTAAAAATTTTAATTGGGCAAGCGGCCCTAAAGTTTATATAAGACTTAACGTGAAAACACAAACCAAAATGTGCCCCTTTTAAAAGCAAACCTTGCTGAATGGGGTGTCATTTGTAATGTGTTAAATTTTTTTTTACATAAAACTTCAAATAAGACGCGTTTTAAAGGGTTTAAATTATAAGGTAAAAAATTTACCGTTTATTTAAATTTTTTTTAGGTAAGCAAAAAAAAAAATTTTAATTTTTTTTTTGAAATTAAAGTATAGGGTGTTTCGAAATATTCTAAAAAAAAAATTTTTACCCGTTTTTGTAATAGATCTCAGATTTTTAAAAAAGGCGATGACAAAAATATATTAGGTTTTAGTCGATTGTTTTTGGGCCGTCACTGCGACGGACCCATCATTTGGGTTTAGCTTGCCGAATAGAAGGGCAAATTAATGAAAAAAACCTGGTAATAGTTGAGGGAAAAGTATATTTTTACACAGTATCAAAGAGTACTAATTGTAACGCACTTGATGATCTAACATTAGAGGTATTTTTAAAAACCAGGTGTTATTTTTTGGAGAGGCCCAAACAAAAAAAGCTTTGGTCTAATTAAAAGCAAAACATTCCCAGTAACTTAATGAGACTTGAAATCGAAAAAAAAAAAAACCAAAAACAGTAAAAAAATGTTTATTTCCCCCGTATAGGGATAGTTGTAATTTAAAAAAAATAATACGCGAAGAGTTTTCAATTTACAAGTTCAAAATTTAAAAAAAATATGTTTATCCAAGGTTCTGATTAAAAAAACCTTTTTTTTTTAAAAAAAAAAAAAATTAAAAAAAATGTGTTTACGTTCACAAAGATCTTGCCCATCTAGTGGTTAGAGATATAATATCGGGGTAATTTTTTTGAGATGCCAAAGCATATTCTCCGCTTAAAAAATTTTTCCGATTAATAATGGGTTTTCCCCCGTCCCCCAATCCGCCATTTCCGATCGGTTTTGCTTAACCCCTTCCACTTCTCATGCCGTTTGGTATAATCATTCGTCCCAAAACCGGAGACGAACAATTAACCGAATTAGTTTCCAAAAAACCACGATCGATCGATGGATTTTTGTCCTTTCTGTTTATTTATCGGTTTGTTATTGTATGTTTTTTTTGTAGCTGGAGGCTTTAAAAATAAAAAAATTTTGGAAATAAAAAAAACCCGCTTTTAAAAAAAAATTAAGGGGTAATAAAAAAAACTTTTTTTTTAATTTAACTTGGGATTAAAATAAAACAAACCCTTAGTACCAACCTAACTGCTTTTAATCCTATTAAAAAAAATTATACCTGGTTTAATATTCATACATTTAGAGACCCGATTTACAAAATTATTTATTATTTTATACAGTTTTAAATTATTCTTTGACCCAACAAACACAATCATTTTATATTTCTGGGGAAAAAATGTTTTTTTTCAATAAAACTTAGTGTTAAATTTAAAAATTTTTAAAAAATTGCGCCCCCCCAAAAGCTGCCCCGGGGAAAGGCGTGCATTTTTTTGGGGGGGAAATCATATGCAAGTAAAAAGTTAACAACGAATGCAACTAAAGTGAATTTTGTTAAAAATTTCTCAATTTATTGGCTAAAAAGGACTAAAGGGTGTATGCCACAATACCAAACTTCCTAAAACAAAAAAACTGTTTTATTGTCCCAACAAACCTAAAAGGCGAAAAAAATGGTTTCAATTAGCTGAAAGATCCAAAACTTTTTATCGCATTCAAATGTTTTTATGGGTATTTCAAAATAAAAAATCCTGCTTTTAAAAACCACCGATTTTTATACAAAAAATATCGCCTTTAGATAACTTATAAAAACTTTAAGGTATAACCTAACTTTTGGGTTGAAATTTTGTTTGTTCCAGAAGTTAAATACCTAGCAAGTTAGTACTTTCTCTTTTATATTAACGGTATTATTATTGAATTGGATGGAAACTGATTTTACACCCAAAAATAATCTACAATAAGATTTTGAGAAATACTGAATAATGAACACGTAAATAAATAATTTTTTAGAGGTACTTACACAGCTGTTTTTACATTTTTGCGTTCTGCAGCATAGTAGTCAGCGTTATTTTTAAAGAAACGCACAATCATAAATGCGTCTATCTCAGGTAGGTTTCTGTTATCGGCTTGCACAAAATTTATGTCCATTTTAAGATATATTTTTTATATAAAATGGTCAAGAAACAGTTATTTAGATAGTTAAAGATCGAAAATAACACCTAAAAACACACAACACAAAGCTTGTGACATTTATTTACTAAGCAAAAGTGACGTCACCAAAGTTATAAATCAATCAGCTTGGATCGTTCCAGCAGCTAAATTAATTTCAAAAATATTTGAATTTTAATAAGTATATTTTGCATTAAATATGCATATTTTACTTTATATTATAGAGAAATATGCTTCTTTAAACTATTATCTGATAGAATGACCACAATTTAGAGCTTATTTTTAATGGTGACAAATAGCCTATTATATGAAATCATTTAAAAATGTATACATTTTTCCACATGATGCTCAGTGCCGACCTGTTTAGTAGTAGCGTTATCGTAAGTCTCACGTAAAGATGTTTCTATCCACTTTATCTTTCAAGCTTATTGCCTGCAGTATCGAGACTAGACTCTACTTACGGCATTAATGCAATTAATTAGTCAACCGGCACAACGTAATCCAACAATATCAAACTAGTTTACCTATACGAAATTTCCACTGAATCGGCACGAGACGTGTGTCTAAAAAATAAATGTCCCGGTCATTATTTTAACTAACAAAACAAATTTCGAAACATTGTTTTATATAACTTTCGATTAAGCTTAAATACCCAACTCCAATTTAAAACTGAAAAACAAAGAAAATAAAAACAACAGCCATTTATCTAGCAGCTTTTTCCAAAGTGTAATCGAATTAATTTCCAAAGCAATAAACAATGGAAACATGTAGGTTTTAAACGGGATAATTTTTTTAGACATGAAACTAATTAAGGTACGTATTTAACATTGATGTACATGTACATGTATGATAAAATTTTACACATTATTAGCTATTTAACCACCAAGGGTAATAATAAGGGTGATTAATGATCGAGGCCATGAGTTCATTAATTACCAATTAATGTTCGAGTTAGTTACAATATTTTTTCTTCAAACGTCAGTAAATCCGTCTTTACTCGACTGTGTAGGCGACCGCGAAGTTTTATTAGATACAACATAGATACTAAAAAACAACAAAACAAGCGTCAATAACTCAATATTTATTAAACTAAAAACAAAAATATTTTTTTTTATTTAATACTCAATTGAATATTTAATGTATAGGGTGGCCCGTTTATCTTGGAACACTAGCTTATCCCATAAAACATACTTGATACAGAAAAAAGTTCCATATAAAAGGTTCTTGGTTTAATTTCTATTTTAACAATATTTTTCTTTTGTACTTACAGGGTACTCCATTTTCCGTGAACACGCAACAACTTGCTTAATTTAAACGGACACCCTATATATTATTTTTTATCTTTTGATATACGTAAAATTCTAGACACATTTCATATATAATGTCCTATACTTAAGTCTTACCGTTTTTGACATATTTTAAATTTTATATAAAAAAAAATGACGTTTGCGAATCCTAAAATAATTATCAATTTTCCGTATAAGGGAGCCTTTATTATTTAATTTCAATTAGATTTCTTATTGAAAAGAACCTACTTTAAGAGAATTTTATAATATTTTGATGACTGTTCTAAACAGAGCATTCAAAAAATAAGATTAAAAATAAAATTGATAAAACTGCCAAAAATCAATTTTTTTAAATGAAAACCCCCAAATTTTATACTTTTATCTTATTTAGTATTAAAAATAAGGGTGAGTTTGTGTAAAGTTGCTTATTTCAAAATCTTGTAGTTTTCGAAATATTGGCAATATAATATTTGTCTATTGCTAAAATGCAATAGTCTATAGTTCTTAAGTTTTATTAATAGTTGGCCAGGACAACGTTTAAAAAACAATCAAGTACTACAAAATGTCACTATTTGTTAAAAAAATCTGCTTGATTAAACTATGGATCGCGTATCTTGCAATACTACCTTAAATGCAAAAATTAATTGACTAATTCCAGTCTTTAATTTATTTCATTTAATTCTTTTATATTTTACACATTCTGTAGTACTTAATTGTTTTTAAAACGCTCTCATGGCTAGTGATGAGCGAGACCGGTCTTGGTCTTGCGGTCTTGGTCTTGCTTGCAGCAAGACCAAGACCAGACCAAGACCAAGACCCCTTTTGCTTAAACAAACCGCCTTGGCCAAGACCAAGACCAAGACCGAGGAGTGCAAGACTACGCAAGACCAAGACCGACCTGCAAGACTCTTGCACTTTTTCATTTTTTTATATTATAAAATAATTTTTTTATATTCCATATACAATATTTCATACAGACACGACAAAAGTATGTCAAGAACTGCTAAAAGAGGGGATTATTTAATAAGTAACAAGTTTCTTTAATTAAATAATAATAAATTATTCACTTTGTTCTTTTGACAGTTTTCTAACAACGATAACAAGTAAATCAATAACATGTTTCAAAAATAATAAGATTGTGACTCAATAGTCCGACAAAGCCTATATTTCCGAAACCATTCACGACAGAGAAAACATAGGGGACAAAAGTTATAGAAGCTGAAAATTACTTTCATATTCCTAATGTTTTTTTAAATTAGCTATCTATTTTACTTACAGGGTGGATCAAAAATTTCACAATACAGAAAAACATTATTCTTGTTCCACACTAAGAAGTGGCTTTTTAAAAACTAAGATATAGATGTTAAAAAAATGGATTAATAAAAAATATTATTTTCATGTCATAAAGGAATATTTTTTATATAAATGAATTTTAAATATTGTTCCCTTAGACGAAAAATAATTTTTAAAAACAATCTACGTTGATATTGTTCCTTATGAGAGTTAAGAATTTCCAGTATAATATACAGGGTGGGATTTTTAAAAGAGTTTATTACCAATATTTTTTGATTTTAGGTTAAAAGCTAAAAATAAGAAATTTTTTGTGACAGTGGATTTTTCAAAAAAAAATTTAAATAGAAAATAGTTTTATTTTCGCCCTTTCCTTCTATAATTTTTGTATGTCCAGTTTTTCCCAAACGGTTTCGAGATATCGATTTTGTCACAATATTGAGCCACCTATTATATGCAGAATGTTTATAAAGTATTTGTGCCAACTTTGCACGGCAAATGTTAACTTATTTAAAGATAAAAAGTTTATATGAACTAAAAAGATTCCTGAATAACTTTTTTTGAAGCAGAAAGCAATGTTTACATATTGGAATTTTTTTCAAGAATGGTTGAAATTAAAAGTTTTTTTTTGCTCACACAGTACACAAATTTGTTTTAATTTTATAAGGTTCTTTAAAGAAAATTTAAATAATTCTTATCACTGAAATATTTCTATGTGCCACCAAATGTATAAAAGCAGGTTGTGTCTTAATTTAACTAAAAAATGGCCTATAAATAAATTAAACCCTACATTTAGAATATGCTTTTTAATCAAATAATTAAATGTAGTGTAAGCTTAAAGTAGGTAGGTAGGTTGGTTTAAAGTGAGTGGGTATAACACCCTTCCACCAAGCTTAAAATAGGTATATTTTAATATTTTAATGCAAAAAAATATAGTCGCCATTTTTTATTTATTTTTAAGTATTAAAAAATATATTTTATTCAGTTAGTTACTTACTACCAAAAAAAGAAGACCACAAGACTCTTGCAGCAAGACCAAGACCAAGACCAAAAGACCGGGTGGTGCAAGACCAAGACCAAGAACAAACTTTCCTTTGGCTTGCAAGACCAAGACCAAGACCAGACTTGCAAGACCAAGACCAAGACCAAGACTAGCCCGGTCTTGGTCTTGGTCTTTTTTTGTTTCATCACTACTCATGGCCAACTATTAATAAAACTTAAGAGCCATATAGCAGACCAATAGAAAAATATTATATTGCCAACATTTGGAAAACTACAAAATTTTGGAATAAGCAACTTTACACAAACTCACCCTCATTTTTAATGCCATATAAAAGTACAAAATTTGAGGGTTTCCATGTGAAAAAATTGATTTTTGGAAGTTTTCCTTCTTAATTTCATTTTTAATCTTAGTTTTTGAATGCCCTGTATAAACAGTTATCAAAATATTATAAAAATCTCTAAGTAGGTTTTTTTCACATAGAAATCTAATTGAAATTACATAATAAAGGCTTCCTTATACACAAAACTGATAATTATTTTAGGACCCGGGAAATCATTTTTTATATAAAATTTAAAATATGTAAAAAAACGGTAAGACCTAAGAATAGAACATTATATATGAAATATGTTTAGAATTTTACATAAAATCAAAAGATGCAATAATATATAGGGTGTCTCATTTAAATTAAGAAAATTGATAAGTGTTCACGGAATATGGAGTACCCTGTATATACAAAAAGGGAAAATATTGTTAAAAAATAAATTATACTAAGAAATTGGAACTTTTTGTGTATCTTGTATATTTTATGAGATAAGGTAGGGGTCCCAAGATAAACGGCCCACTTGTACATACCAATAACTGCTTATCAATACGAAATTAAAAAAGCAATTTTAAAAAAATTATTGTTGACTGTGTCCACTAACAGCTTTATGTTACATTACTATATCATATACTATAGCAACTATTCACCGCCACCGGTCTGCCCCCTTGCGAATCCACTTATTTTTAGTTATTTCTTAAAGAGAAAATGTTTTGCATTAATTTGTCGACGAAAAAACGAGCGCCCCTAAAAGTATCACTCTTCTTCCAATAAAATAATATTTATTTTGGGGGGAGCAAACCAAAAACCTTTTATCAATCCTCCAATGATTAAAGTGTTTTAAATGCTTAGTTTTGGGTTCCCCCTTTAAAAAAATAACGTTTTCTAAATTTATTGACATAGTTTCGGTAAATTTTGAAAATTTGTACTCCTTTTTACATTCAAATTTTAGCTCAAGTATCATGTTATAAAATACTTTGATAACTTTCATCATAATCCAATTTTAAAATTTTTTTTTTTTAACATTATTTAATTTTTTTAATTAATTTAAAGTTTTACCGCTGTAATTCTGTTTCACCAGGTTAATTGTCACTTGCAAGTTTTTGATTTTCCCTTAACAACGAAAATCTATTACCTTTTTTTTTTCGCATTTTAACATAAATTTATGCTGTATTTTTTAAAAAGAAATAGGAAAATTGGTTTTCCAACAATGTTCGAGTTAGAAATGTTTTTTGTTTGGTGTTGAAGTCAACGCCTTAATTAAAAAAATGTCTTATCAGACGTCAAAAAGTTGAGATTTATACGATTGCCGCAGGCGGTGTTGCTTAGGTGAAAATAATTAGGCCTCTCAATTTAACTGTCAAAATGAAAAAAAAGAAATATCCCTAAATAAATTATTCTAATTCAAATTGTTTTAACTTGGCCGTTTTAGTCTGTATAGGTAAATTTCATAATCCAGTTTTTTTTGTTACCGTCTGCCCAAAGACGGAATTTTTTTTAAAAATTTAAGCTTTACAAAAACCATTGGGAAAAACCACACCCAGGTAGTACGGGCCCCCAAACATATTTTTTTTTTTTTTTTTTCTTTTTTTTTATAAATAAAAGATAAAAAAAAGATAAATGACAAAGTTGTTAAATTTAAAATTTTTACAAAAAAAAAGGCCAATAAGCCCAAGTGCTCGAGATATTTGGTTTTAATTAATTTTACTATGGTAATTCTACAAATTATAATTTGTGAAAATTTCATATAAAATTAATTAAAAAAAAAATATTTCCGTTGGTCTTAGCGATTCAATTGGGGCCCTTTTTTTAGAAAATTAAATTTCCAACGAATTTTTTTTTTTTTTTTTAGCTCTTTTATTTTAAGAAAAGACAGAAAAAAAATTTTATAAAAAAAAAAGGTTTAGTGACCCGTACTACCTCGCCGGGTGGTTAAGATTTGCCGCAATTTTTTTGTAAAACGTTCTAAAAAATTCCGTCTTTGGGAAAAATACATAAAATGCTGCTTTATACAAAAAATTAAAAAAAAGGTCAAAGTTTACTGCATTTCAAATGGAAAATCTTCACACGCTTTTTGGGGGTACTAAATATTAAT
>JAHBCN010025799.1:0-11046 GCA_019359885.1 Listronotus oregonensis | reverse complement strand
TCATCGGAATGGGAAAACCCGTACCTATCATTGCATATGAGTTTGGGTCCATTCTGATTTTTCTAGAATATTAAAAAAAGCTGTCAAAGTTTTTTTTCACAATATTTTGAGAGTATCTCATTAGTTAATTGATATTTTTTGAAAAAATGTTTGTTATTAATATTTCTTTTTTATAATGAGACCTTAGCAAGTGTTCAATGATCCCAGAAAATTTCCTTCACCATCTTTCTTGCGTTTTGATAAAAAATTGTTTTGCCCATCTGCATTTTTTAGCCGTTTAGTCACATCTATCCAGTGTGAAATGTTATGGATTTTTCGACGGCCGTTTTGCGAAAAATATTGGTGTTGCGAAAAAAATGATAAAGACCATTTTTGTAGATTTTGAGGTGATCTTCATTTTTTGTCTAAACAAAAATTCTTTAATTCACATATTTTGGCAGATATTCGCGGGAAACTTATTTTTGGGACTTTGGGGGGCAATTTTTAGCGGGTTCCCACGTCGGAATCGTGATAAACTTTTTCTCGCTCGAAAGCATCCGCGAAGACCTAAGAATTGAGCCACAAATGAAAACTGTACAGATTTATTTACAGCTTTGGGTACTTTCAGGTCTTCAGTTATTGGACTATTTGCCAATAATCAAAAGAAAAACTAATATTAATATTTCTAACAATAAAAATATTAACAGATGGCAAACGGAATTTGTAAGTGGATATTTTACACATGTTAAGTTTTCATCTTACTAACGAGGAAATGAGGTCGGCACCATCGTATTTTATTATTAATTATTTCTAATTCTGTCACGTTCGTTTCGCTTGCCTTATGAAGGTCTAAATCTCTTCGAAGTAAATGTAAACATATTTCATGAAAAGTTATATTCATACACACCTAATTATCGCCGCCATAGATCGTCTCTTTAAACTTTCTATTCGCATTTCTCAAAAGTGTTGCCAAATCTATTCGACATGAAGGTAAATGTGTGTTCTAATTGTCAGATTATATTATAACTTAAGATTTATATATTTGGTAACATTGAAATCGAATACACAAAATTAATTACATTTGGATAATATTTTGTATAAATGTTCAGAAGACACTGAATGCAAATTATCAAAATTAAATTTATTTCGACATGGAAAATCTAGTTAAATAATGTCATTAATGTGTCAATAAGCCTCTACGTACTATACATTTATTAATGCACTTTGGCATAGGGATTCATTTCTTTCATGTCTCACCAAGCTGGTAAAACATAAAAGAAATGGAGCTAAAGTTTAATCATAATATATCCCATACATGTTCAATGGGCCATAAATCAGGAGATCTTGGAGGTCATGGTAAAAGATCTATTTCCGTTCAGACTAATCCGTTGTTAATCTGAATACATGCAGTTAAAAGTTTGCTGGCATACGATGGAGTTATTGGAACGGGGAGCAAACATGGTAAATCTTGAGTGGATTAAATATGCCTTTTTACAAAAAAAACCGTAGATTTGGTCTTACTACCTCACCTCTGGACCTAGGTCCGAGTATTATACATCTCTAAACAAAATCAAGATAAATTACGAAAGTTTCCATATTTTTATTCCCAGTCCTACAATAATCGTTTTCTGCACCAATAAATTTAAATAAAAATTTTAATTCATTATAACAATATTTTTTTGTCTTGTCCGCAAAACGGGATTTAACAATAGCTCTAACTTTATCGTTTCTAAATTTTATGCCTCGTAAAAGTTTTTCTTACTGATTTGAAAATAAAAAATAGTTGCTGGAGGGCAGATCTGGATTATAAGGCAGGTATTCGATTTCTTCGAGCCCGAGTGCATTGCCTTGAAGCACTTGGACCATTAGTTAGGTTTCTCGTCTTTGTACTTTGACACTCTCTGATGCAAGGCATTAAAACTGTATAACTTTTATTTCAATAAGTAATCATTCCAATTCCCTAATGGTACCACAAAACAAATGCTATTATATTTTAAAAATCTCATTGGTAGGCCTTGAAATGATGGAATTAGGTTTATTTTGCAATGAAAAGTCGATTGTTATTAGAATCCAATTTACCATAAGAAAGATCTAAAAATTAATTACATGTCTCCCATCGGACAAGAAGAATTCAGAACGGCAAAAGTATTCGCAGCACCGCTTTCGCAGGAACCTTTGTCATTTTAAGGCTTTCTTGTAGAATTCTGAACACTATTGGTTCTGAAAATTCTAAAAATGTTACTCATTATCGTTTCTTTATTATTACATCTTTCAGTTTCATAACACCTAAAGTAACAATATCAACAGGGCGACCAAGACGGGGACCATTTTCAAATGGTTAATTTAAAAGGATATGTCTTCATTAAAATTCCCAACTTCACGATAAACATATCGTATTTCAACCTTCATCTCGCATTGATTAATCAATTTAGTCGTCGAAAGATTTCAATATTTTGTCTTTTTTTTGTCCACCACAACATTTTGTTTAGTTTTCAATGCATCTTGCCATACTATCTAGATTTCTATGCTTTTATTTAGCAGTTCCCTAAATGAAAAGTCCAGCATCAAACCTTATTTTTAATTTGCACTTCTTTATACTTTGGAAATCGTTATTTAGGTGGTAGTTATTTAAAATAACGTCCGTGGTGGCACTCCGGACAACGCTGACGGAACTGGGTAAGGATGGTTTAAACATCGAAAAAGCTAGCACTTACGGTACTTTGGTACTTAGGTATTAATCCTTCGTATGCCGTCATAAAGGTAAAAAAAGACATGTAAAGAATATTTCAAAAAATTGCACTACTAAATTTAAATGCCTATTGATACCGTCAAAAATCCAAAATCATCAAGTTTGGGAAGCCCTTAAAAGACACACATTTGCAAAATAAAAGCATAATGTGGCAATGTCGCTATTTTAATAGGACCCCTTCATTGTAGCATTTTAATAGGCCAGATCTATCGTTTACTTCCTCGTGTGCACAAAACTGCGAAAAACATGTTTTGAAAACCATTCTAGTACATATAGAGTGGGCGAGCATGAAGCTTACTTCATTAAGTCTGATATCTACAATTAAAATAATTAATATTAAGTCAGTTTAATTAGGTGCGTTTATAACGTGGGGAAATTGATGTGGACAAATTAAAAATGTTCTTATAAACATTAAGGGCAATAAACTACTATTAAATGTATACATTCTGCTACCGTTTTATTTTAATACCTTTATTATTATAAGTAAGCAAAAGTTAAGCTTAAAAAAGGAAGTAGTTAGGTCAATAATGCAAAATATTTGGGCATTGTATATTTTTATGTTACTAACAAGTATGAAAAATGGAATTTTTCCATACTATAATTGAATCGTATCGAATAAGATGAGACGCTTTTAAAAACGAACCAATAAGAAAAGCCATAGGAATTACCCCCCTCATATATAAGACCAAGGTAGATCTTTGACACAAGATCTTATTGACATTATCTTTAGGTTTATGTTTTCTTTTAAGTATCCTTTAGCAGCGAATGTCGTTTTGCAGTATCTAGTCTCCTAATATTACTTATTCTTTTGCCAGAATGTGCAAACAAAATTCTTAAGTAACTATAAAAGCTGTGGATATCCGCTTTCACATTTAGGAGATTAAGAAATTTCAGATATGCGGCTATTTTTGACAGCGTTTTGCCCAACATTCCACCATAACACATTAAACAATGCAGGCTTCTATAATTTAAACCAAAGTAAAATTATAATTTTTATCTTTTCCTTAGTTTATTTTTAGAAGCATAAATAGTTTTTTTTTATAGTATTTTGGTAAACAATTACGTAAAACATCACAGACTTGTTTTTTTTTCTTAAGTATTAAAAAGTTTAGAAGATAAAGTCCTAATATAACCAGTAAGATTAATGAAAATGTATATAGAAAGTGCATTATATCAGCACCTAATATGTAGGAAACAATAAACCATAGCTGGAGAGCATAGTGTGAAAAGAAAATAATATTATCTCAAGAAAAATTTACTGTTATTTCTTTATTTCCTTTCAAACAATGTAAAAATCGTATAAAAGAAAGATGTTCTTTAGGCGAAATGCTCCAAGTCAGTAAAATTGCTTTTATTTGTTGAATTTAAGCAAAAATTTTATCCTATATTAAATTAAAACTTAAAAGAAGATCACAAATTTAAAGCTAATCAAAACTTTATCTTATTTTGATTTTCAACGAATCTGACAATCAATCTAGTTGGATCACCATATAGCCTTTTTGCCCAATAACTAAACCAGCGGTCCAAAATACCCTATCATGAAGTAAAATTGTTGACAATTGCTACCTATTTAAAAAGGCTTTTCACAAACTGCATAATTTACGAAAAGAAAAGTTAATAAACATTTTGCACGTGCATTTTATATTTTCTGGAAAAAGAAAAGGTAATTTAATGGTTATTTTATCACATTAAACACAGTAATTTGCTAAGTAAAATAAAACGAAAAACATTCCAAATGAAATGCTTTAATTAAATTGTTATTGTATTATCAATTAAATTCAATGTTAAACCGGTATCGCAGTTAAGTTTTTAATTTGCATATATAAAAACCTAAATATTTGCAATGCCGCCTTGGCTGAGCTTTATTTAAATTATAACTTATTTTTGAGTAATCGAAAATATATTTAGTGCATTTGTAAAGTAGTGGATAAATTTGTTTAAAATTTAGGGAATAACTTTTGGGAAAACCGCTTGAACCCGTAAAGTTTAATTTCTAAGATGAAAACCATATGTAACATTTATCTAAAAGCAGTTTTGAATTTTTTCATAAATGTTCCAAAAAGAAGAATATTTTTACGTTTATTTCTTTAAATGATCTAAATAAATTTAAATGTTCTATAAATAACAAAATTACGATATTTTATCCAAAAACGAATGTCAATAAAGATTTTTCACAACAGGAAATTTTGTTCCATCTAATCGCTATACGGTGTAAGTTTGAAAAGCAAGATTTATTTTTAATTTTTGAATAGAATGTTCTACTCTTAGAGTATGACATAACTATTTATTCTTAACAATTTTCCAAATAATATTATTCACTAAGTTTACAAATTAAGGTAGTTTTCTTTTATGCTATAATTGTTAATTTCCATTTACCCCGTATACGCTAAGATTTATTTAAACTTTGTTCAGTGTTTTGTAAGTTTAAAAACATGCAGAGATTTTTATTAACCACAAAATTTTTTGATAAATTACAAATAAAAAAGTTTTCCGTATGGATCACCAATTATGGCGGTCACCAACTCTATACAACAAATATATCTGCCCCTCTACACAAAAAAACAAATAAAACTTAAGAAAAAAGAAAATGTGCGTTTAGTAATACTAATTTTATTAACAGTATTAGTAAATAAACGGTGTTTTGAAAACGGAGTATTCATTGTAAAGTACGTTTTTTTTAATGGAACGCCCTGTATATTTTATTAAATTTTGATTATTCAATTCTACATCAAAAATGTACATTACAGTATATGTCAATTACTGCTGGTTTTTGAAATAATTAAGTAACTAATAAAGTAAGTAAATTTGTCACCCTGATACTAAAAGAATTATTTTAAAATAATTATAACAGAAAATAGTACTTTTTACCTAAAAATCCTTCTCTTTTTACTCCTAATAACTATGTCGACATGCTGTTGATATACGGTGAATGTAAGAAAAGCTCCCGAGATGCAAGGCGTCTGTATCGGGAACGTTTTCCAGAACGCCCCCACTCCATCGCATTGTACATTTGCAAATGTGAAAAAAAAATACGAACTGGTTGTTTTCTAAATCCAAAAAATGCAAATCATGCTCACCCAGTGAGAAATAAAGCAAATTCAACAAATGTTCTTGGACTCGTGGCAATAAATCCACATATCTCAATTCGTGGTATTTTAGAAGAGACAGATATTCCCAGCTCAGTCCAGCGAATTTTAATTAACCACGGATACCGCCCTTTCAAAATTCACTTAGCCAAACGACTTTGGAAGACGATTAGATTTTGTAGCCGTTTAGCCACGCAATTATATGATGATCCCAATTAAAAATATATATGTAGAGCGACGAATCACAGATTTATAACAATGGAATTGTAAATAGTCATAATAGTCAATATTAGTCGACTAAAAACCCACATCGGGCCCAAGAAACGCAGTTTTAAAATATTTGGAAAATAAATGTGTTGTGTGGACTTTTTAACGGACGGTTAATTGAATCATACTTTTATGAGGGTACCTTAAATGGCCAAAGGTATTTAAGGTTTTTAAACAAGATCTTACCAACGTTGTTCAAAAAAGTCCTTTTAAAAGAGCATGTTATTATGTGGCATCAACAAGATGGTGCTTCGCCACGTAACTTCCAAATTGTATCGGATTTCCTCTACAATAGATTTGGAAGGTCCTGGATTGGAAATAGAGAACCTGTCAGGTGGCCAGTATGTTAGGTTAAAGGTTTAAAGTGAGTGGGTATAACACCCTTTCACCGCGACCGATCGGCCAGTATGTTCACCTGACTTAACCCCGCTGGATTTTTCCTTGTGGGGTTATTTAAAGAAAGACGTTTACACTAAGAAGCAACAAAATTTAGAGGACTTTAAAAAACAAATTTACACCTGCCTGTTCTGCCTAATTAATAAAAGATACGAACTTTAAACCAAAAACGGTCAGCAACTTGAATATTTTCTATAGAATGTTATGTTAATCGTTTTTATTCTTTAATCGTTTTTAATTATTACATAAGTAGATTAGATAATACTATAATAATAGGCAGGGTCGCCGCCAGAAAAAAATATAGGGGGTCAAAAAGTTTAGGTCAATTTACTAGTCTAAAAATAATTGAATTAAAATTACAAATAAAAATATCACAACTTTAATTACCAAATAATATTCATACTTTTTAGATTTACACGGGAATTGTTTTATTTTAAGCAATTTTTAAAAGCCCAGAGGCGTCGACGGACCTCCCCTGACCCCCCTTGCCGGCGACCCTGATAATAGGTCGTTATCTCAAAAACCAACAATAATTGACATACAGTGTATCATACATTTTTGATGTAAATGCTGTTACAGAGCCTTTCAATAAAAAAAAACCGACCTAACAATGAATTTTTTTTAAGACACCCTGTATATTTACCAATACTGTTAATAAAATTACTGTTATTATGTATTTTTGTGTGAACGAGACACAATGTCCTAAAAAACTTATTTTTTGACCCAATAAAATTAATTTCTTGTATAATTAATTAATCACAGTCGTTTAAGCTTTTACTATATGTAAGCAACATTATGCATGTATTTTTGGGCTATAGTTTTTTAGAAATATTTAAATAAAAATAATGTATGTTTATGTCTTCTTTAAATACTATTTATTTTAATGTGTGTGAAGATAGAAGAAACAGCTCGTTACCTTTTGTTTTATAAATGAAGTGTTTGCTTTAATAAACACCAACACGCGTCCATTTGTTATTCAGAAGGCATCATTTTACATAATGTACAGCGTGTTTCTCTGTTCAGCAACTTTTAATTACTGCCCATAACTCTTTGCTTACACCAGCACTATTGTTATGTAAGACTATTATTTTAGTTTAATCACGCAATTGGAGAATTAATCCTAATATAGCGATTTGGATGGGTAACGAGGTTTACTTTCAGAGTAGTTGGTATCGAAACATAAAACAATATTTTATAAAATCCTTAATATAAATTGATTATAACATATCTTTACTTATAATTTCCTCAAGTTATGAATTATTTCTAGAAATTTTTTGACGTGCATATTTTTGAAAAATTTTCCGAGGCAACAGCCGACAGAAAATATTCTTAAAATAATTGCGACTGAGAAAAACTTTCAGGAATTTTAATTCAGGCTCACGGGACATTTAGTACGAAAATTTTCAGCCCTGTAAAAAAAAGTATAGAAAAGTTACAAATATTACAAGTTCTTTGTTCATTCCCTTGGGAAGGTTTCCACTTATTAATCTTGCAGCTAGGTTAGGCTAAAAAAATGCGTGACTGAGGAAAAATTTCTGGACATTAATTCAGGGACGCGGAGGATTTGGTAAGAGAATTTCACAGCCAAAATGTATTTAAAACACAATATTAAAAAAAAATTGCATACACGAGCTGTCCTAAACAAAATTGAACTTATTAATTTTTTTCGACTACTTAGGCAGGAGGAGAAAAAACTTCCGAACAATTTAAAGATTGCTATGGTTAACTGTTAAAATAAAATTGTCTAATTGGCCTAAAGTGACAAAGCTTATGCCACCAAGTTTTTTTTTAAATCACAAATTGTAAGTTTTATTAAATAGGCTAATGTTACATTGAAATTGGAATAAAATATTTGTTGTAACTTATGGGTGGCGTAGAATTTAAACGAGTATTTAGACTGTAAAGTTAAGATTTTCTTTGCTTTTGCTTTACTTTCTTTGTTTTTGTACCCGTTGCTAGACGATTAGCCAGACGATCCCCTTTCCAAACAGAGCTTTCCAGGGCTTCGCCGGTGGAAAATAGGGATGTCGGGCTCGAAGCCCCCAGAAACTCCAGAATTTTTATCACAAAATCAAAATTTTTCAATGTTTTTATATCGAAGAACGGCACATTTAGTCTAGGTTAGGTTAGGTTTAAAGTGAGTAGGTATAACACCCTTCCACCGCGACCGATCGGTCTATTGTTGCTCCACATTTAGTCTATTTTTGATCTCCAAGGGTTAAAATTATAAATTGGCACTGCCAACCGCCCTTTGCGAAAAAAACCATTTAGCTTTTTATCGCGTGACTTCACTGGTCGGAGGTCAAACAGAAACTGGGAATTTTCTTGTTAATAATCCGTATCCTGCTTGTTGTTTATAACGCTGGTTACCACATTAAAAATTTGCATTTGCAGAAAGATTTTTATCATACGAATCGATGGAATTTTCTAATTAAAATCATTTTTTCGAAATCTGAACTATTTTGACATGAAAATTTGTAATATATCCTTTGGCCACTGTTGCTGAATAATGAAATAAAAATAACGCTGATATTTTATTGCACGTAGAAGAAAATAAGGGAAATCTTACCTATTGCCGCAATCCGTACTTCAAGAAGGTATAAATACTACTCCTTTCTCCTATTAACATAAAAGATATTAAGACTAAAGAGATAAGTATGAAATATGAAAGATAAATTTTATTTCTGTGTAATGGAAAGGACCCGTCTCGGAAGTAATGTCTTTAGGGCGTTGTTGCTTGATATCCATTTAGAAAGAAAATTGTTAAGACACGTTTATAATGTTGCTGGGTAGTTTTAATATAAATATCGAAATATAGATATTTCTTTTTAATATAATATATATTTTAAGTAACAAATAATGCGTCGTTAAGAAAGTAAAGTCAATTGGTTTGGGATCTTTTCCTGAGTTTTTTCTACTTCTCAATCAAATTTAAGTTCAAATTTAGATCCTTACTGTATATAATCAATCATCGATATACATATATATGGTTGATTTAGATAATTAAGACTTACAGGAAAAAAGTTACAATATTATTTGCGTCAGTATCGTTTTCATTATCGATAGATTACTTTTATCACAAAATTAAAACAGTCTGTCATAATTATGTTAGCTTCGTCATAAAAAGTCTTAGTTCAATATAATATTAAAAAAAAAAAGCTAAAAGCTTTAAGATAAGTATTTTTTAATATAGATAGTCGTCAATGAAATTTTATCTTTTAAAATAAATAGTTATTACTACGTTCAAAAATTTTACAATAATTAAGTATTAAAATTTAAAAATGTTTTTATTATTATTAATAGAATTTAATTGTCTTTAAATACAATAATATTTTTAGTGTTATTTAAAAGTTAATTTAATTTTTTAACAAAAAAAGTTCTATGATGTTTGCATGTACTTTTTTATTAATTTTTTAATAAGTGTTTGTTACGTAGACTCTAAAAGTTTTGCAATAAAACATTTGTTTAAAAAAAGATTAAAATTAATTATGACTTGCCAAATGCGATTTTAAACGAATCTGGGCTGAATATATTTGTCTATTACTAATGAAAACTAAACGGTACCGACCAGAACTAATTAAAATGATGAGTATTGGTTGGTAGGTACTGTTTTTTTGGTAATATTATTGTCCCATGTCACATTATTTTTTTAAAAATTTGACTAGTAACATTACAAGTACCGCAATTAAAAACATCCTTTGCAAATTGGAGATTAAATTTAGCAAAATACACTGTGTTATTTTACATTTACATTTATTGTCAAAATTTTGGACCTTTCGTAACAAATATCTGAAATATCTTATTTATTGTTAATTGTAAAAAGAATAAGTTAAAAAAATTATATATACTTTAATATATAATAATATAACTAAATGGTAATAAAGCAATTTTACGGCAGAGTGAGTTTGGCCCAGAAGCTAATTTGGGTACAATAAAGTGAACAAAGAATACAATTTCTGTTAAATTATTTATTCTAAATATTTACTGCAAAAAAAGTTATATAAAAGAAGTAACATAAAATAAAATTAGAAAAAAAAACTATGCTCAGTTGCGTAAAATAATTCGCTGCGACGTGTGTACAAAAGAGACATTCTACATTTATTTTAGTTAAGAATCCTTCAATTTTTCTGTTTAAAAAATTATTTTCGGAATAAAAATTAATTGCGCGTACGCTAATGGAAAGATTGAAGCAAATTCCGTATATATATATATATATATATATATATATATATATATATATATATATATATATATATATATATATATATATATATATATATATATATATATATATATATATATATATATATATATATATATATAAAATGATATGGTAAATTTTTGCCATTATATAATTTAAAAAAAAATATTAATCGATTCATTTAAAAAATATAAATTAACTAAATGACAGTTCTGCCCAACTATGAAGGAAATTAGTATATGGGAAAGGCAAGAAGTGGTTTTAATTTACTTTTTATTTATTTGATATAAATTACCGCTTTTTTAAACCAGTTATAGCGTCAGGTTCCAAATGAAAATATAATAAATTCGTTGTTAGAGGTATGTTCG
>JAHBCN010025798.1:0-11081 GCA_019359885.1 Listronotus oregonensis | reverse complement strand
AATAGCAGGAATATTAATAATCAACAGCTAAAGTCCTTATTTTTACGTACGTTTAAAACTTGAATATGCCAATTAATTTGGAATACTCTTATAATTGCCATAAAAGAAAAGATAGAATCAGAAAAGGTTTCTAAAATATTTAAATTTTAAGGTAGAGGGTGATCCAGAGCGTGGTTCAGATTAGTGTTTTGTTACAAAATATAGTTTTGAAAGCTTAGAACGGTGGAGGGTGTGTCCCTTTTAATATTTTTGTTTAAATTGGCACTGGAGTTGATTTCCTGAGCTGCTGGATCAGATTAATTTCTTTATATCTAGGTTAAATTAGAAATTATGTTACATTTTGTGTGATAGAGCCGAAGTAATTTTATGTTAAAATCGCCAATTAATTTTATGTGTTCCAGTTTCAATAGAATTTCAAATGATTGTGATTTTTTTTAATTGTACTCTTAATAAATTTAAAACAAAGGGCCAAATGTAGTCAGTGGAGGTTTTTTGATTTTGTTTATATGTATTACTTAACAAATCATTTTTATTTTTATTTATTGTATTGTTTATGTTTAATAAGTTTAAATTTTTATTTTTTATTTATATTGCTCTGTAAATGGGAACCTGTTGGGCAATAAAGCTATTATTATTATTATTATTATTATTACTTAAGTCAAAATTTTCAATAGCCTAATATGCCAGGGCTGTGTAGATATGGTTAGTGTATCTTATTTTTTTTTGGCGTTCTTTAATCCTATTTTTTATGTCTAGTCTTGTTTGGCCAATGTACGTTTTAGGTCAGTCAAGACAGTCTATTTTATATATTAAATTTGTTTGACTTGTGTTTTCTATTGTAGATTTAAGTTGTATTAAACTATCTTCATTTATGGGCAATACACAAATTTTTAAAATTGTACGTTACTACTCCGACGATTTGATCCTTTTCTGGAGGTAACGTTCTTCCTAATAACCATTTAAATGGAGGCAAGTTTTCATTTCGAACAAGGACAACCTGGATTACCATTTTTCCACTTATTTCTTTGCCGTCAGTGGTTTCCTGATTAAAAAGTGAAAAGAAGTTGAAGATCATGAGGATCATTTGACATTGGGTATAATGGACGGGAAGTCAATATTTCCTTAATTTAAATTAAAAATGTACTAAACTCCTCATACGTTAAAACCCACAACTCTACACAAGTAGTGTTTAACCCCCATTATATTTGACTTCCAAAGTACTCCAAAATTGAAAAAATTTGGTAAAATAAAAAGCCACTCGTACAAAATTTTTAAATGTCATTTTGGGGTTTTCACACAAATTCATACAATTCTTTAGGAACTCTTCAAGGTCCAATAAAATTCGATCCGTTATCCGAATATATATGTGAAGGACATAGAGGAGGTCAGTGGTGAAGGAATACCTCGTCTAGCACACAATCGCCTAACAGTTGCAATGAAAGAGTCAGTACTCAGGTCTGTCAGATTGTGGTTTATATCCAAAACAGTTCACACACTTTCTTACTACAGATTTTGCTACATTTATACCTGAAGATATTAAGCTTTTAAAGTTCTTTCTAAATATTTTAGCAATATGAATTTCGTAACGCTTCAGAAGCAATCTTTCAAGCAGTCTTAAATCGCAGATTACTCATATAAATTAATTTTGTTGTTACTCAAAATGAATACAAAATATTTTCATTGCAACTTATCGGAAAGAAAAATCTACCAATAAATTAAGTGTCTTATCAAAAAAAAATGTTAATTTTATTTCGTATCCTTTTTGTTTTAATTCTAACTATTTTTTCCCCTTTTTTTAGATTTTGCTGAAAAAAATACATAAGTTGGCTATTTCACGTATTTTTAATACGAGAAAAAGCACAAATATAGTACAGTTGGGTGACCTAGGAAAAAACCAATTCATTTCCTCTTTAATAAATAAATTATCATTGTAAATCTTAAGTAAAATATCCTGTATATTTCCCAACCACTTTATTACACCTTAACGCAAAGTCTAGGTCTACTTTCGAGACCTAAGTTATTCAACAGCAGCCCGCCTCACCTCCGGTTAACACTTCTATTATCACGGTAACTGTTAACCATTTCTATTGTACAGTACCCTTTCTAAAACGCGTAATTTATGTAACAAACCCAAAAGGTATAAATAATATTCATTACGGTTGGTCCCCTCTTCGAAACCCAACGATTGGATGCGATGAAAAACGGCACCATTAATAACTGCAAGACATACACTTTTTCCGCCACATCCATTTATCTAGACCATTTATGTAAGAAGCCATAAATCAGGCCGGATGTACGGCGGTTAGAGTTTTCGCACACGAAGAAATGTGTGTCGGTGGACGATATATTGTGAAAACGGTAAAATTAAAATGGGTACAATAAAACAATGAATTTATTTTGTATTAAACTGAACAAGTCTTCTTTTCTTTCTTTTTTTTTCCTCCCTGACGCCTGGCTGTCTGTTTTTCAGCGGATCCGCTTGTTTTTGTAAGCCTTCCTGTTATTTTCTTTTGCACAGTGCAGTAAAGCGTATATTTCCGTTTGAAATACAGAACTATGTATTTCTAGTGGATTGGAGAATTGTAAATTTCTCATTTCACCGTACACCCCTGCTCCAGTTTCCTGCTCAATTTTGGAACCATCCGTATACCAGATGATGTCTCCAACAGTGCCGGGGAGATCGGGTTGCTGCAACTTGCTTCGATCTGGGATTTAAACCTCGAATTTTTTGTTAAATGAGTATTGGGGAAGCATCTGGTCTGTTCTTACGTCCAGGATGTCTTCAACCTGACTTTTTATTTCGTTATTTCTCAAACTAGCGTAAACACCAGTTGGTTTTTGTTGCAGCCGGAAGTATCCCATTCTTAACTCTCCCATCACTATGAGGTTAGGTGGTAAAAGGTCCAAGAGATACTCCATTGCATATAACATAAAATTAGTGTTAGGTTACATTTAGAATAATTTCAGAATTACCCATACTCACCATGTCACATTTTATTGTCTTATAACAGTTTTACACATACAAGAATTCCAATGAAAATGGCTAAAATTATCACCACAACTTTGATGAAAATAAATTATCACCAAAATTTTGATGAACATTTTCATGGGACTTTTGATAAAAGTACATCACTTGTGTTTGATACTTAAATTAATTGCAGTAGAAATATTGCTAGAATCTATGTGATGCTCATGCAGTTTTACATAACCTAGAAAGGCGCAAAAGAAAGACAGAACTTATAATAATGGATATCAGTAATTTAAGGGGATGAGATTTTTATTTTTTATACAGAAGTCTTTATGGTAAAATGTATTATAACTTAAAAATAAAACTGGTCAGAAACCAATTGAGCTTGAGCAATCATGGTTTTGTACTAGATTAAACACCAACTCATCGACGACTGACCGTACTTTCATTGGTTTCGCATGCCTGGGACAACTCTCAAATTTTATGGCGAACCTTGCATCATTGCTCTTGACATATCTAAGGATTTTCCACGAAAATTTGAATCTAGTTTCTTCTAATCGATGGATATCTGTTAGCGTGAATGATTACCCTTTTAGATTTTACCAAACGAATTCTTAGATAGAAATAAAGTAAACAAACCTTGTTTGGCATTAATATATTCAGGGGGGCAAGAAGGGATAGTTCTTGTAAACACACTGCACCGGCAACATTGATTAAAGACACTGAATAACATAACTCCGGAAATAATAACTTTTTCAATGTTTATGGCATTGCACCATAAATTATATTTTTATAAATCGATGATTCTTTATTATTATTTTTAAAGCCGGAAAACTATATTTGTTTATTACCTGAAGTGACAGACAGATATGACATTTACTTTAGATGCTTAATTCAGTTACTGTTGATCAAGTCAGTTTACAAAACGTGTTATTTAATAATACCACCTACTAGAAAGAAATAAAACGACATCGAAGTGTCGTACAACACCTGATTTACTATCATTTTTTATTAAACGACTGCCGCAGCTGTCCAAAATAACCTTGCTGCCGGTGCTTGGAACTGTCATTTTAATAAATGTTTATATTTAAATCGATGTTGGCTATATTAACACAAAAACCAATATTTTTAATTAATTTTATTACATTTTGAAGGTAATGATTTTGGTTTTTGAGATCTGGCAATTTGTTTATGTTTTTTCAAAACAAAAACAAACAGATCACTATACCAAACACCCTGCCTACAACCTGGCGTTGCGTTAATTCTAGTCCTTGAGTTCGTTGGATTTCATCAAATCAATCCTGGAGAACTTCAAGACTGAGTTCTGACATTACTCTTATTCTCCATATTACCGATCTTCCCTCCTTTCGCCGCAATAAGTCTACAACCTTTCAACAAAGTTGTCAAAAAATTGGTTTTTAGTTTGGATTCATCATCATCATTTATAGGGTCTTGCGCCTTTCGGTTCCTCGCTTCCACTCTCTTCTGTCTTCCCAATCTCCTGGTTGTAGGTCACACTCCGACATCCCCTTTTGTATTTCTCCCATCCATGTCACCTTAGGTCTTTCCCTTTTCCCTCTTTCTGTGGGTGTCCATTTGAGGATTTGTTAAGGTATTCGTGTGTCATTCATCCGTTCAACGTGTCCATACCACACCAGTTGTTTTCGTTAAATTTCTTCTATTATATTTATTTGAAGTTCATGATATCTCTAATACTCTCGTTCGTTATTCTTTGCATTTTTGATGTTCCTGCTGCTCTACGCCAGAAGTCCATCTCCAGGGAAAGCAGCCGTCGCTCTAAACTTACCGTAAGTTGCCTGGTTTCACAGTCATACAGGACTATACTTTTAAATATTGAGTTGTATAGGAGTTGTTTTTGTTCTGTAAAGATGCATCTTGACCATAGGATGGAGTTTAAGCATCCTATCACAGTTTGGATTATGAGCCAAAATAATCCAGAAAAAGAAGAAACTGCAAAGAAAGTCTGCCTACAGTTGTTGTCAGTAAAGTCAAGATTAATTTATAAAAAGGCATACGGTGATTTCATGGAATAGCTGACGCTGGAAGCAATTTATTGACTATAAAGCAAACCACCATGGAAGTTGGAGCTCTTCAACTGTGACTAAGTGTTATATTAGGGATTTCGTGCTAAATAAAATTTAAATAGCCAAAAAAATTATAAGTTCCAGCACCACAGACCCTTCTGCCAATTCCAATGTTACGAGCTAAGAGATTGATACTATACATCAAAAAGAATCAGCAGGAGCAAATTTAACAGTTTTTAATGTTTCAAATTAAAATGAGTGTACTTTAAACATTACTTTAAATAAATAAATTGTTGTTTTATCAAAAATTTAGGCTCTACATAATTTTATTGTTGTTTTACAAATTTATAAATGCCGTCGTTTTGTTACTTTTTCTCCCTAGGCCGTATTATTGCAATTTTACGCCATCAAATAGAAAAGTAAAATTGTTTTATTATTTATTTTAGTATTTGAAATAAACTACTTGTTTTAGTGTAGACACATAATTATCTATACGATGTCTGTTATCTCGTCCACATTTCAAAATCGCAGATTTTTCTGCACGACGCGCGATTTAAACGAGCAATTGCGAAAACTGTCAGTAATATAATAAATGCCTGCCGGGGTAGGCCATTATACAGCGTTCGCTCTGCACATATGACATGTCACTCCTGGCCCATAAATAACGAATCATGACAGCAGAAACGACGACGGGATGATAAATAAAGATAGAAAGAGATGGCAGATGTATTACGAGGAACGTTTAAGAGTACCTCTTGCTTGCTTGCTACAATTAATTGTCTCGAACTCCTTCAGGATTCATTTCGCCAGCTTACTCAGGTTTCGAAAGTCTGGCTCTAAACCACAGGAAATTATCCAAACTTTAACAAAAAAAAAACAAACATCCTTGCAATGCACGTTTAAATGCTGCAAAATGCAATCCCAAAATTTAGATACAACCGATTTCTGTCAGAACCTTCGTTTGTCCTCACGAGTTTGTACTTTTAGCCACCACAAGGTCAACACCTTCACGTGTGTTTCTGGAAAAAGGTTTGGAAATCACCCCAGACTTTTAATATAGTTCTATATAGTTAAGAACGCCCGATTTGGCTCCTCCAGTCACCTTTCCTGGAAGAACTCTGTAGTCTTCAATCAAACATTCACACTGGTCGAAGGTCAAACAAAAAGTCCAAGAATATCTCTCTACAGACCACAAATAATCGTTTCTCATTACTTTATCAGTACCGAATCAGATTTTAGTTTCCCAACGGACGTCGCCCATCTCGGCCCAAGAATATATTTAATTATTTTTTGAAGTACATACATTTCATTATTATTATTAGTGGATTAAGTTAGGCGGGTATAGAAGTTCAAACTTGTATTCTAATTAAGACTGTCATAAATATTTTTAAATGCCTTCACTGTCTCCACACAAACACAACTGTTCGGTAAATTGTTCCACCTCCTCACTATTCTATTTGATAGAAAGTGTTGACGACAGAGCTTATAAAAACGCTCTTGTTTTAACTTGAATGTATGCCCTCTTAACCTGTCATTTCTGTTTAACTGGAAGAAGTTCAAACTGACAGAATAATACCCATGCAATATTCCAAAGATCTCTATAAGGTCTTCCCAAATTCGACGCTCTGACAAAGTTGTTAAGTTTAAAACATTCATTCTATCCTCATAAGATGAGGATTCTTTGTTGGGTTTGTACCAAGGCATGTATATCTTTAAAAAAATATGGGTTTTATACTGACGTTCCATATTCAAGCATTGGGCGTATATATGTCTTTCTAAAAAATCTGGTGAGATGTTTTAAAATGCCCTCTGTACCACGAATAAAATGGTGTTGGCTTTTCTAAATAATTTTTTTATATGAAGCTCCCATTTAAAATCAGTAGAGATCGAAATCCCTAAATCTTCTTGAGTGGATACTGTTTTTAACGTGACCTCTTCAAGAGTGTACTCTAAACAAGGATTATTAGAGCCTATATGCAATACTAAACACTTTTTTTATTGAGTTGCATAGACCATGTAGAACACCATTCCTCCATTGTTTTTAGGTTATTTACTAGTACATTGTAGTTTGTTATTGGGTTATTATACAACTTGGACTCATCAGCATACATGGAGAAAGGGGACCTTATTCCTTTTGCAAGATCAGAAATAAAAATATGGAACAGAATTGGTCCCAGAACAGGACCCTGTGGCACTCCGCTAGTAACTCCGTATGGACGGGAAAGTTCGCCATTTATCCTGGCACGACATGTCTTATAAAAAGTTTTGTCGCAAAAGAAAACAAGTAATTTTATTATTAAGAAAAAAATTAAACAAATAAAATCTGCCTATAATAATGCTTTGTGCACCACAATACTTTTCTTAAATTCGTCATAGTGAATAAAATATAATTTCTATATTTTTCAAAGTATTTTTTTTGATAATACTTTTTGTGCAGCACTTATAGGTCCCAAAAAGACTGTAATAAAACAGAATGGAAGATGTATGAAGGGGGATAGAAGAGTGTTCGCGCTGCGTTATAGACTTCAAAACTGGCATATAATAAGGGGCGATGATTAGCCTTACCGACAGCATACATGAGGCTGGGTTAAGTTTCGATGCATTGGCGTAGACATGATTAATAATGTCAAAAACATTTGGAAATAATTACTAGAACCATATTTTTTTAACTATATATCAATAAGAAATTAACTGTTCAACAGAAAAATCCTCCTATAAAAAAAAAAAGTGTGATTTGTAATATTTGGGCTTATACTAATATACAACTAACCTCAAATGTTTTTATTAGCCTCAGATTTCTCGGAAGGTCTAGTAGAGGGGTAAAAATGGGCGACCCATTATTATGGACAGGTAGGTGGATCTATGCTTGAAATATCCCTTTAGTCTTATTTTTAATCATTTAGTAAACATCTGTTGTTTTTTGATTAAAAGGATCAAAAAAAAATGTCGACGCAATTTTTTTAAAAAGTGATAAATTTGTTATATTTTGGGAAGTTCCGGAAGGCGTCCCAAAAAACCGATATTTTCACTATAAAAAAGGTTAGAACTGTATTTTGAGTAAAGTTGGGATCAAGAGAAGTCCTGGGCCCCAAAAGTGTGTTGCAGTTCGTTTTCGAGAACATTGAGGGGATGGTAAAAGGTACCAAAACTTATGCCATTTCACCCAAGGTTTGGGGGAACCCGTAATCAGTGATGATTGTTATTTTTGCATGAGAAATAAAAGGGAAATTTAAAGCAAAACTAAGCGTAGTTTCAGTATCCCAATGTTCCGTCTGCAATGCGCCCAGTCCCCATGAAAACATTACCCTTTCCCCCAACCATGAGAGTTAAGCGTTTCGGAATAAACTCTCAATTTTTCCGCCAGAACCCGGGACCAAGCTACATCCCTATTTCCCAGTTTTTTGCCCGATACCCTTTTTAATCACCAATGTGAATTGAATGACCTTGTTCGTATTTGGACCCCCCGAAAAAAAAAAGCGGAACTTCTCGGATCCCCCCTGGCAGGGAACCCTCGAAAAAGGAGTTAAGGTGTCCATCTAAGAAAAAGGGGAACCTACCCAAAATTTTTTTGCAGGGAGGTGATTTAGTATTTTGCCATGATATTCCTGGCCTAATGGTCGAACTGAACTTACCAAAACGCCTGATAAATGGAGACTATTCATAGTTTCGTCTAAAAAAGTCTAAAAGCTGTTTTACAAATGGAAATGAACATCCATCTTTTCCCTATAGCTCATTCGGTAAATATGAAAGAAACATATGACAACTAAGATGATCCCGATGTATAAAGTACGAAGATCAAAATGGAATATATGTGCAGATTTGAAAGTGGTAGCGTTATTGAAGATGAGTCGATACAAAAATGGCTTTTTGTGTGAGGGGGAAAACCCCGTGCAAGAAAAAAATTATAAAAAAAGGTTTGGCCTCCAGTAAAAAAATAGAAGTTGGAGAAAAAATTTGACCGAAAACCCGTTAGTTGAAAGAAAAATATTTTTACCTATTCACAAAATTAGGATTGATAAAAAATTTTGAACAGCACTGGATAAAAACGGAAATGCTTTCAACTATTTAAAAGAGAAATTTACGATAAGTGAACCCAAAATTAAAGGGAATTTTTTTGGGTCCCCAAATTAGGAACTTTTTTAAAATGCCAACTTCACGGACTTTTTAATGACCATGAAAGAATGATTTGGTGTTTGAAAAAAAATTTTTTTGGAAAACGTAGAAAATTATCGTGAACTGTGGAAGAACTGCTCACGGCCTATCATATTTTAAATGAAATGTCCCTAAACTTCACTTTCCCATTCCCATTTGGACTTTTTCCTGAAAATCAGGAGCATATCGGAGAGCATGGGAACGATTTCACCAAACTGCATCGATAGAGAAAAATGAGTTAATGTAAGTTAAACAATACCTTATAAAATTTAAAATATAAAAAAAATAGTAATAATTATTATTTAATTTTTCTTTTTAACTCGTTTATAAAATTTTTTAAATAAAGGTGAAAGTTTATAACAAGTAGTAGGAAAATTAAAATAGATTAA
Organism: Listronotus oregonensis; assembly: GCA_019359885.1. Lineage (NCBI taxonomy): Eukaryota > Metazoa > Arthropoda > Insecta > Coleoptera > Curculionidae > Listronotus > Listronotus oregonensis. The sequence goes on along the minus strand of JAHBCN010025798.1, from coordinate 1,527 downwards.
AAATTAAAAAAAAAATTATCTGTTTTCATTTTTCAAAACACCCCTTGGGGGAGGGGGAGTTAAATAAAAAATGAAAAATTGTAGTTTTAAATGTGATTATGTCCAGTAAAAAAGGGACAAAACTGTAAAAAAACTTAAATATTGATTTTTCAAAATATTAAAAAAAAATTTTTAAATTTTTTTTCAACAATTTTTTGGGAGTATTCCAAAATTTTTCTGATTTTTTTTTTAAAAGGTTTGTTATTAACATTTGTTTTTTTAATGAGACTTAAAATGTTCAATGATCCCAGAAAACTTTCACCATCTTTCTTGGGTTTTAATGTAAAATTGTTTTGTCCATCTGCATTTTTTAGCCTACTACCACATCTATTCAGTGTGGAATGTTATGCATTTTTAAACGACCGTTTTTGCGAAAAATATTGGGTACTTTCAGGTCTTCTGTTACTGGACTATTAGGCTTTTGATTAATTAGGAAAATAGAAGAGCTAAGTAAGAATTTTAGGAAAATTACTCCCTAAATTATAAGAGCTACTTTGTCATTTCTGAAAAATAAGAATGTAATTTAAAATTACGATAAAAAATGATCCGTTTTAATATTTTTGGAATACATCCCCTGAGGGTTAAAATGGAGATGATATTTTTTGTATAGAAAAACCGACATTTTAAAAGATATAAACATGAAATTTATTAATTAGGCTTTTAATTAACTGGAAAATAGATGACGTACGCTAAGTTTTTTTTTTTAAATTTTAAAAGATTTTTTTTTTTAAATTTTTCCCCCAAAAGGGTTTGGCAGAGGATGGCTAAAAGTTTGATAGGAAAGATGTTTGTTAAAATGCTTTTTTACAAAGTAGAAAAAGGATTAAGGTATTGATTACGGTTAATAAAGATCTGTTTTATATTTTTAAAAAAATAACGACCCTTTGGAGGCTGAAAATGTGTTAAAAGTTTGGACCCACCTAGTCTCAAAATACACCTTCCCCAAAAGGGGATTCGTAAAAAAAAAAAATAGTGTACACTATTTTACAAACAGATTTAGTAAAATATTTAAATTCAATATCTTTTGAACGAAACGGTTAAAAAATTTAGTTTTTTTTTTAACTTTCTAATACGCTTATTTTATCCGAACGAAGACTGGGGAATAAGGGTTTTTTAGTATAATTTGGGATCCCAAAACTTTATTTTTTTGATAAAAATAAGTTTAATATGGGGTATTTTTCAGAAGATTTTCACGGTGTAAAAAAAAAAGGGCGAAAATAAAAACATATCAACTTTTTTTTTAAATGGAACACCCGTTTTGATTAAAAAAATTTAAAAATTTTCTAACTTCCTCTTTAAATATATAAACTTTTCCGTTGAAAACGAGGGTTTTTAAATTTAAAAATTTTTACAAGTTGAAAAACCCAAAAATTTGGTAAATTTTATATTTTTTTTGGGGTTTAAAGAACCATGGCTAACGCGACTTAACTTGCCCCAAATCTGGGGTATCCATTAACTATGGCTTATAAGAAAGATTTTTAAACAAAT
>JAHBCN010025797.1:0-11048 GCA_019359885.1 Listronotus oregonensis | reverse complement strand
TCATGAGTATGCGTACAAAATAAGTCAACAACAAATTAATATAAATTTACACCATACAACTGATCCAAGATAAGGAGGGCCACTATGGGGATCTACAAAACGGTAAAAGATGGGTGGGTAGTTTAAATTTTGCAAAGTTGCGTATTATGGAGCTCAATAATATACCGTTAAAAAATTAAAGTTATGTTTTTACTTTCGAAAATATGGAAAAAAACTGAAATTTTCGATTTTCATATTTATTTTTTAACTAGTTTATTTCAAAAGTTAAAAAAATTCTAAATATACATTCTTAATAAAACTTTTTTTGCTTAATTTTGCACACCTCCTATTTTGAGGTCATAGAACACAAATTTGAGTTTTTTTGCGATTTTTCAACGTTTTTCCAAAAAAAAACATTTTTTACTTAAATTTTACCTTCTCTGATTTTATTTTGCTACATGAAAAAAATAATAAAATTTTAGTCTTAACATAAATTAAAAAAGATGTAAAAGCAGAACGATAGACAATCCAAGTTACACCGACTTGCCAATTCACCACCGATCTTGCAATTTCAATATTAAATACGATATTCACACGCATTACTTCATCAAAAATATCCACTATATAAGGAACACGAAAGCTCTGAGATCATCAGCTTGTAGAATCCAATAACTATTTCGGGTCTTTCGTGTTCCATATTTAGGATTTCCATATCGACAATATTTTTGATCAAACATTGCGGGTCGAGCGAAGCAAGGTTCGCATACCTTATAAAAATGTCATAAAGAAAACTATTACAACCTGGTAACAGGTCAACATTTTTAGAATTTCGAGTTGAATTCGGATGTAAACGTTTTACCTACTTTTTATTGAAAATTAAGGTTTTTCCTTACTTTTTTTTTAAATATTAACATAGTATGAGTTTTTTAAATATGTTTTCGTGCAAATGACAGAATTTAAAGGAATATGTCGTAAAATGGAATTAAACAATTCAATTATTATTATTTTTAAATACTATAAGAGGCAGCCAAAAAAACAGCTTCTGATTCATGTTTAACAATCGAAAAGTAAAAAGTGTGCAAAAAAATAGCAAAAAAATCGCATTTTCCAGTATCCGAATAATTACTAATATTGATTTTTTTGCCTTTTAAAACTCTAAATACCGTACGCGAAAAAACTTTTGTTAAAGTTGCACATATCTCTGCAGCATCCAAAGTGGTTAGTTCTGGATTTCGTTCCCGAATCCCATGGTAAACATTTTTAACCATTATTCGTTCTTTTAACGTTAACTGAGCTTTTTTGTAGGCGGATAACTAGTTAAAGGTTGGTTAATATTCATAGTTTACAGAATTAAAAGCACTTAACAACACTAAATCTTTATATACAATTATATACACTAAATAAGATAAACTATTATAAAATTGGCACAAAACAATATCTATATACTACAATTATTAGAAATTTATATATTTAGAAAATACCCTGTATAGCAATTAAAATTTAAACTTGCAAAATCTGTCCATAATCAATAATAACTAAATAAAATCATCGAACAGCACGAAAACCCTGTCGATACGCTTATTTTCAAGTCTCTTCAAGTTGTAAACTAAGGAATGTATGTTGCCACTTTTATTGTCTTCTTGATAACAATGATTTCAATACATATTGGCGTGCTATTTTAAGTGCGACCGCTTGCTGCTTGCGAATTATGACAACGTGGCGATGAAACTTTTGGCCGGTTCACTGTTATTTGAGCGGAAAAGTATATCATAGGCAGTGGCGTAGCCAGGTGGGGCCAGGGGGGGCGACTGCCCCCGCCCCTCTAGACCAGCGCCCCTGCGCCCAAACAAAACTACCGTATATAAAACAGGTATTATTTACAACATACTATGCTGTGCTTTAAACATTTTTTACTTGCTGGTGTAATTTTAGAAGTCATATTTTAAAATAATAATTGTCCACACTTTTTGTTAATAATTTTTCTGTTCCACAGTGTCAGCGGAGCGGTTATTCTCTTCAAAAGCACTACACCGCGGAAAAAGCCGCTGAGCGCGGCGTCCGTTTGTGGCGGTATTTCTTTTTATTGTGTCGGTATTGGATATATTCCAGAATTGTTTACTTTATTTTTTAATATTGCAAATCGGCAGATTTCAAACGTATGTTATTTATTTCTGGTACTCATATTCTCCTCTTTGTGGTGTTATTTAGTCGTTTATTGTCTATGCAAGGGTAAACTTGTTAAGAGTAAAAATGGATAAAAAGAAAAAAAGTCAGGTGCTGAGTTCAGGAAGGAATATCGTGAAAAAAATGATGTTAGCGCAACACACAGCCAAAAATTACAAGATTTTTTCAAAAAAACTCTGGTAAGAACATTTTTATATTGTCATTATTTTTCCTTTCTGGCCTAAAGTTTCAAATATAGATTTGTTTGTTTATTGTTGTTGTTTTTTTTTTTAATAAATATGTTTTAGAAATAGAGCGCTCCCTATAAACGTTGGCCTTCCCACGCCCTGAAAGGTTGACTACGCCACTGATCATAGGCTTAAAAATAATTTACTAGTGTTAGATTTTTATTCAGCCGCTTCGTCGGTTGGGTGGCCGGTATTAAATGAGTCACTGACAGAAATTTTGGACTTTAGGTATAAGTTACCAGTCATGTTTGATTCATTTGATACAATCTATTAATTATCGTTAATCCATTAAATAACATAATTATTATCTGAATATAAATTACACAGGACCACAAAAAAAGTGTTGTGTGCTAGGTGTCGGACTAAGATTTTCTGGAGAATTATTTCCGCTGAAGACGAATCTGAAGTTAAAATTGGGGATCAAACAGCAAAAAAATCGAGAAAAGGCGTAATTTTAGATATTAACGATTTTTTTTATTTAAAACGTCAATATCTTAAAAACTATAAAAGATACACGAAACTTTATAGGACATAAACAATGTATTTTTCAAAAACCTTCAATTTAAATTATATAATATTTTTGTTTAAATGCAATATTTTTCGAGTTATAATCAAAAAACCGAATTTTCAGGTTTTTTTTTAAATATACCTCTGGAAAAAAATATATTTTTTTTATTTTGGATTGGATTTTTTCTGAAAATTTTAAGTGATGTGGGATTTAAATAAATAAATTATTTATTATTAAAACAATCCAAAAATCACAATCATAAGAAAATATATTTTTTTCTCATTTTGGACTGAAATTTTTTGTCAAAATTACATTTTCCTTTATATCTCTTTTATTATTTATCTTATCAAAAATGTTTAAATACCTCTTTTATAGACAGTTTAAAAAGCTCTCTTTTTTGTTCCATGATTTTTTTTGTATCTCTTATAGTTTATATAGTCGTGGTTCAAACATTCGGTGGTAGCAGGTTACTGCCAGTAAATGTACCGAGTCGTTTTTTTGGGGTTTTCTCGATTTTTTGCTGTTTGACCCCAATTTTGACTTCAGATTCGTTATTAGCGGAAAAAAATACGTCAAAAAATCTTAGTCCGACATCCAGCACACACATTATTTTTTTGTGGACCTGTGTTATTTAAAGAGCTTTCGTTACCGTGAAAATACGTCGAGAGCCATTAGATAAGTTTTGGAGCAAACACATTTACCCAACAATTATCTTAAAATACTTTTTTTGAACGATCAGAAAATACCCATTTTCTAGAGAATGTTTGGCGAGAAAGTAACTTTTCTCCGGGTTAGACCGGAAAGTGGTTATCAAGGACCGGAAAAATACTTTTGTCGGTCATTTTGCAGATCCATGAAATGAAAAATAACCTGCTAATTTAGAAAAGAGCCGTTTTTATTTATGGTTGTTACGAAAACTAACTTCAATTGATTGTTATAATAAGTGGTAAATTCATGTCAAGCGGATAAATAAATCTGTTTTCGATCAGTAAAATATGGATTGATAGAATTTTAAAGAAGAAAGTGAAATTTCGCCAGAAATTTTGGAAGCAGCCACCAAAGCAGCTAATGATATTCTGCCGGAAAAATTTAAAATGCGGTACGAGAAAGCTTAAACATATGAGTAAGAATGTCTTATTGGGTTATTTTTCTAAAAAATCTTAAAAATTTGCCCCTTTGACGTTATGGTGCTTATACTTAATGACGATATCGACGCTGGCCACAAAGAAAAACGTAGACATTGGCAAGTTTTTTAAATTAATAATGCTCATAAAAGAAGAAGTCCATTTTGTATCAGGCTAAGATATCTAAGATCCTAACAAAAGGATAATTTGAGACATCCCTGAATAATGCACCCGATAATGAATATCTTATGTTGAAGGTAGGTACTGTAAAATACTGAAATTCCATACAAAACAAAATTGATATAGCAAACAAAATTCAAGCGGGTTCCTCGATAGCAAATAATTTACATTAAACCAACTATATTTATACCACGACAAAAAATGCAACAATTTCCAATATACCAGACACCTCTTTCTTTCAAATATCTATCATTCATAGCTGTGTTTTTAATAGTCCAGGAAACGAACCATTTTGCTTAGCAATTTTTTAAAACTGCACAAGGATGTTTCTTATATTAAATACATCTTCCAAACGTAGCAATTTTGTAGATAAAGTCAAAGCTCCTTATTCGTGCTTCCTTCATTCGCGTTTCCACTATTCCTGGATTTAAAAAAATGCGACCCAATTCCTATATTCGCAGGTAAAGATTTCTTTTTTCGCGGATCTAATCGGTACATCGGTACATACGAATTGATAAAAGGATTCCAATATATAGGTATCCAACCGAATATCCTTAGTAAACGCGTCGTCAAATGGACTAATAGCCGAAATTGCGAATTGAATAGGACGAGATAGAAGTTGCTTGAATCGGAAGATGAAGATTTGACTGAAACCGACTTGGAGGAAATATTAAATTCACAGCCTATAAAGAAGAGGCTTTAACAAGCACGGTAAACGTAACAATTAATATGAAAAATCATAGTGAAGGTTTAAGGCCGAGTGATGATCGCGTTGTTAAATTTAGCAATGGACTCAGCAATTAATAGTTCAACGGTTTAGAATGTTTAACAAATGTCAGATTTTGACAGGTTGCTACTAAAAGCATTGAATAACACTGACAATGACGTTTTTAAACATTCTAAACCGTTGTTAACTTTTAACAATTGCTAAGTCCATTGCTAAATTTAACATGAAAATTGATCCGCCTATGCAACGAAGTCTTATTTTTAAAAGGCAAATTGCTAATGCCACTGCTTAATATTAGTCTGAATTAAAGGAGCTTTTAAAAACTGCCAAGCAAGAAAAAATTACAAAATGCTTTAAACTATTGCCTAAATCTAAAGATAGTAATTAATCAATATGGTCAAAAACTTCAATTAAAATCAATTTTTTATATACTTGTTTTTTTATTGTGTCACCTAGGAACGTATTCCCTATAATCCCATATAAATTACCATTCCATATACCCCGCGAATAAAGAGCTTTTACTGTATTCGTTAAGAAACGCCCAATAGACACATCCTCGAAACCTTGTGTCATTTTTAGCCTAAAGCCATATGTACCCTTTATCCCTTATCCCTAAATCTGTCGAATATATTTAAATTTTAATCCTAATTAAATATGGGTTAAACTTATGAAAATGAAAGATGGGCCAAGTTCAACATAACTTTTAACAAGAAATTTAATTAACAACTTATTACATACATCACAACTAACATTGGGGAGCGGAAATGTTTTCGTAATAGTGTGGGAGCTGGAGGAGTGAAAACAAAAAGTTTTTACTAGCCGGTCCTTTAATAAGATTTGCTAAATGCATTCTGGTTGTGGTTAGTGTAGTTAGCATACATGCAATAGCCTAAAGCAAAAAGTATTCACAAAGAAACCCACTGGATGAAATAAAAATTCAAAGAAGCTGCAATAATTCTAAATAACCAGCATGTATTTAGCAAGCCTTGTGTCGGCATCCCGGATCTCTGGCTGCCGTTGTGAAACCCAGAAAAATCTGTCAAGCTTCGGTGAACAACGAATATAGTGCATTCATATAAGAGGTTTCACCTCGGAATAAGAGATAAGAAGCTGTAAACTCGTATACACCTTCCTTTTGGTATTCCAAAAGTTGTCTTAAAACTCCCCCAAAATCAAGTGTCTGCGCCGTACGTTATTCAAAGTCAAATGTCACAAAAATCAATTTTTCGCGATTATCCCGGTTTCTATAGCTCCAGCGATGTTAACATTTATTATAAACATTGTAGAGCATAAAATTTACGACAAATTTTGTTTAATATTTTTTTAAACGCACAACGGTTTATGAGATATAGGGCAGAGAGCCCGCAGCGTTCAGCCATACTCACTGCAATGCAAGGTCCACCGTGAATCTCAGTAAATAAAACATTGTATGAAGTTATTTATTCATTGAAATATCATTAACAATAAATTATTTGTATTATTTATTAGTAATTACACTATATTTTATTAAATTTTGCATATATCTAATATATAATTTTTACATACTTCGTGTAATTAAAAACTCATTATATTAGATGAAATACGTGGTGTATAGCAAATTTTAAGTAGAAATAATACGAGTAAATATATTGTTAGTATATTGAAAACTGCCCTGTACAGCAGTTATATAAAAATGGATTACGCATCTAACTAGCGATATAATATAATACTCCTAAATCCGAAGGAAATGTCGATCATCTTCGATATACTCAGTTCATAAAGTCTACAAATCTTCATAAACCTTTTCAGTTGTCCAATCTTCCACCGACAAGAGCAGCAGCGCAACAGCATATAAATTGTGTTAATTACCAGGCTCAAAAATGGTTAGAGCATGAGTAAGAACCTCAGAAATGGGGTTGGGTGCTGCAAAATAAACTCCTGGAACCAGTAACAACAATATTACCACCGGCTCTTGAGGAATTACCTAATACACTATTTTGTAATTGTAAGTATGGATCTGGTGTACCCTGTGGGTCCAGAAAATCGGGTTGCATACACTTTAGCTCTAAGCTAGTGTAATGAGCAAGCTTGCCTCATTGTTATTTCATTACAAAGCGATTTTGAGGAAGGAAATGCATTTGACCAGGAAATTTTAGAAGGCCTGAAAACAACGAAGATGATAACGATGAAACAGACATTTTTACATGACCGAAAGATCACGACGATGGAGAAAAAGAAGAAAATAATTAATACTTGTATAATAAGATGCGCAGTAGACTTATGCTCAACCACATGTGAATGAGAAAGAAAGATAGGAAGGATAGAAGCACAGAGGAAAAAAGTTCAGCCATTACGAATGCTTATGTGAAAGACGCTTCTAATCCCATGTGTCTGTTTAAGGTTTTTGTTTCTTTTATGTGAATTTTATTGTTTAACAACAAATTATTATATTGGTAAATTATTTTTTTTATATTATTAATAATAATTTTCAGGTAAAATAATATTTAATAAATTGCACAGTAAATTAACTAATTCAAAGTACCAACATAACCTGTAGATGAGGTAAGGAACATTTGTAAGCCCCCAAATGTAATTTTTAATATTATATTCCAATTCAGTGGCCTAAAACCCATATGTATTATTAAAAATGGGGGTTTAGGGTGTAAAAAAGAGTGAATTCAGCCCTTCCACGGACGTAGCTATAGCTTTGACAAGGGAGGGGTCCCCAAAAAGGAAATTGATGCTCTACTAGAGAAAAAGTAACTTGCCAAGGCTAGTAAGATACTCAATCTTAATCCATTCCTAGATGCTGATGGGATTCTTCGTGTAGGGGAAAGGCTGCAGAAATCGCATCTGTCATTTAAGTCCAAATACCCTGCGATTTTGCATTCTCATAGTCACCTTAGCAAATTGGTTATTAATGATGCTCATTGGAAAACCCTACACGGCGGAAACCAGCTAACATTAGCATACATTCGGCAAATGTACTGGATCGTCAATGGGAAACATCAAAACTAAAATTGGAAAATGCAAAAGTGATTCATTAAAGCCCGACAACCAGCAATTATGACAACTTCCGACAGCACGAGTTAACATCACAACCATACGTCCGTGAGCCCTTCTAAGCCCTTAAATGTAATATCTAATATCATATTCAAATTCAGTGGTCCAATAACCTCAATGTACCATGAAAATGGGGAAATGTATGTTTTAGTGGTTTAGGGAGTAAAAAAGAGTGAATTTAGCCCTTGTAAGCTCTGAAATGTAATTTCTAATGTGATATTTGAATTGAGTGGCCCAAGAAACCTATAAAAGAAACGTATTTTTAATAATTTTATGCTTAGAGGGTAAAAAGGGTTAAAAATGGGGTAAAAAACACCCCCTTTCGAAGGATCCACCATTTCTTTTCGACACTTTGTAGTTAATGTGTTTCTAAAGAGAATGCAAAAGGTTTCTTCTCGATTCATAACCTTCCAATATCATTTTTAGATTTGTCGTGTTTTTTAACACATTTACCCGGATTATAAATACCTAAAATTGAATTGTGTTTTTTTTCCTTTTGCTTTGAAAGAGTTAAAGATAGGTATAGGATATGTTTCATGAATCATGCGTAGAATTTGACACAGAATTCGAAAATGAATTTTTAAAAATAGTATTCCATTACAAAAAATCAACTTTGGTATTAAAATTTTACATAACTCTTCAGTGCAAAAAACGCGCAAGAAAAATTATGCTAGACGTGTGCAAGGATTTTTTTTTAAACCCAATATCTCATTTTTTAATTAATTTGTTCCTTATTTTAGCCACTCATTGTACACTCATATTTTTTGAAAATAAATATTTGTATAAGTATAGATTTAATTTATTTATTTATAGTAAATATAAAATTTGAATATAAACATTTGTCGTATCTTTAGAGAGAGCCCTCGCTCATGGGCCGCCACTAATTAAAATTCTGATTATGTCAAAAGGGCTTAAGACTAAACTCAACACTCTACTACAACTTACAGTAATAACAGCAGAGAGAACTAAGATAACATGAATTATATTTGGATTGTTATATTACTTTTCGTGCTACAACACAAAACAAGCTCCATTACACAAACTATTATATTCCGTTTTACGTCTCCTTTCCAGTTATTCCCAGTTCCAACTTATTTCCCAGTGTCTAGATCACGGTCTGGATTATAACTTTAGGACTATATATTATGTTTCGCGGTAGCAATTGTGAAGAGAACTTTATGTGTGCGATATTTTTTAGGGCTTAAAAAATCGTATTTATTTTAGAGAAAATTTCACATCACTTCTTTTTAACCATTTAAAATGGTTTTTTTGATATGTCACCATGAAAACGCATATTTTTATTGAATATTTCACACCTGTCACTTTAAGCCAATTAAACATTTTTTTTTTATTTGTACCCTATTTTGCTTAATTATTGTACGTCTGAGCGTGTTTAAATCCAACTTTTACACACGCGCGTGTTTTAAAGGTTACCATGGTACATCAATCAACAACACGAGAAATGTAAAGTCTAAGATGACATGGCCAACATTTAACCTCGAGATTTGGCACATGTCAGGCATTTTAAAGAAAAAAAAATATTGATCTGACATGAGTACTTTATAACGTCAAATAAAATATTACCATAACAAATGTTTTAAAGGCAATAAAAAAAAGCGTAAAGTATTCGTGGATACCTGCTCCTTAAAACACTTGCTCTATTTCGAGAACTCCGGCTACGCCGTCGTGTTTGAAAAATCGCGCATGTTTTACCGACCTTAATATCCACTTATAAGGTCTGTTTGTTATCCAGAAATAGAGTACTCTATTTTACCTTTTTTGTCATAAAACCGTTTGTTATCGTGTAATTTAGGACTAGGTGTTTGGTATGAATTCTGGTGTAAACTAGTTTTCACTCAATTACGCTAACTCTCGAAGTAGTGAAGTTAGATACATTTTAACTACAACACTTAAAGTGTTTGTTTATAAACAAAACCATAAAGCCATTTTTAGTTTCAAATACGGAACTTATTTACACTTACTTTCACGTTTCAGTCTTACACTTACCTATTCTGTCCCACTCTAAACTTGATAACAAACAGATCTATACTTTAATATACTATATTCTAACACTTAACCATAGCAACCTTTAAATTGTTTGATAATTTGTTCTCCTTCTGCTTAGGTAGGCGAACAAAATTAATAAATGAAATTTTTCTCTGACAGCTCATGTCAGATTTTTTCTTATTATTTTTTTTATAAATTTTTGGTGTAATTTTCTTTTTACCAAATCCCCCGCATCCTGTAATTAATGTCAAGAAATTTTTCGTTAGTCGCATTTTTCAACAAAATTTTCAATAAATGCGTTTTTTCGTAAAAATTTCTGCTACAACCAACAGCGAATTAAAGTTAAAATTTGTTGACATAATGACAGAATTTTATTGACAATTATAAAATAAATTTATAATTTTTTACCAATTGTAATAAAAAATATCATACATAAGATGAAATAGTAAACTATGTAAAATTTTGAAATAGTATACTAAGTGACGTAGAAAATGCAACACCCAGAATTATTTGTTGAGTTATGATAAAAACTTGGTAAATGCTTTTTTTTCATATCAGGATCCGAACAAAATGAACATGTTTACTTAATATTCAGTGATTTTTTCGTGTTGAATTTGTTTGGTTCCATTTATTTCACGAGTTAGATGTACTGGACGCCAAAGACAGACTACAAAGCGACAGGATCGTTATTTGAGGCAACTAGCACTTAGGGATCGATTTTCCACAACAAGGGCAGTTGCGAACCAGTGGTTTGATGCCGTTGGAAGGGTAATAATAATAGAGCAGTTTATCGCCAAATAAGGTCTTTCGAACTGTTTTCATACCGTCCCCATCTTCACCTTTGACCCCACAGCATCGTCGGCAACGATTGGTATGGAGAAGGGGGAGAGACTTAAATGAAATATGGAATGGAACTCAGTCGGGTTCAGCGATAAGTCCAAACTTTGTTTTGACACACATGATGGCCGTGCGAGAGTAAGGAGGAGGCGTGGTAAAAGACGAAACATCCAAATTTCCATCGAACAGCATATTCATCGCACTGTGTGGGTGTTACGGTATGGGGTGCCATT
>JAHBCN010025796.1:31158-60202 GCA_019359885.1 Listronotus oregonensis | reverse complement strand
GTAGGTAATATACTATTATCTACAACCGTGGGTAACTAAGGTTACAAACACTCTTGTGTTGAAACCTTAGTGGGTAAGTGCACTTTACCGACTTTGGGTAACTGTTACTTTACCCCACTAGTGCGGTAAGACATTTGTACTAAGGACTTTTCAAAATCGTTTTTTTAAACATCGTTTAACAATTATTACTCTCACGAAATTAACTAACATACAGATAAAAACCTAAAAGTTAAACGTAATAGTCCAGTTGCTCACTTTTCCCTATATTTACGACTGCCGATTAAAAAAGCTTTTTTTTGCGGTGGTGTATTTTGACAATGGCTCACCCCCATTGAGGTAACTGATAGTTTAATCAATTTCTATGAAAAATTTGGGGAAAAACGTCAAAGAAAAATTATTATCCCAAAAAACCTGATGGTTGTAGATAAAATATAAATAACTCGAGTGGTAAACGGTTTTAGCGCACGGGGAACAAATCCCGTGTTTTGAAATTTTTTCATTTTTGGTGCGCTAATAATCTACTTACACACTTATTATGTAATATACTATTAAGAAAAAAGTTTGTGTTACAGTGATAGAAAGTCCAATAACTAATTATGAATATTTAATTTGAAACAAGAATAAAATAAATATTAAAAAAAAAATTTTAATTAATAAAAACGTGGGATGCATTATACCAAAGATAATACTACTACGGATAAGATAAACCCATTAAAGCTATATTTTTGATACCCCTAATGGATTTTGGGTAAACGAGCCGATGTCCATCGAGAGATTTTCGCGCATCCTTGAACGAAAATTAAACAGTGTTGCCGGCAGGCCTTTACTATTTGATGAAACGCGACTGAAAAAACAAAATTTTGTTTACCCGCCCCTTTCGCTACTTCGTGCCCCAATAATAAACGAAGACATTGGCAATGTCGCAGGGTTTGTTTGCTGGGGCAGGGGTTACCGACTTAATTTTATTGCATTTACGGAACATTGATATCTTCGAACTGATTCAAAACGCCCCATTTAAATGAACCATCTATTCGTAGTAGTATTATCTTTGATTATACTTATTTTTATAATCTAATTTTTTAATAGCTACCTACCAATAAAATAATTGTAACATTTAATATCACGTCTTTTTTTACTATAAATGAATTATTTTGTTAATAACTTAATTTTTATTTTAATTTTATTTCAAAGTAATTATTTAAAATTTTAAAAAATATGTTTTTTTTAAATAACTTTAAAAGGCTATACCGACCGATCCCAAAAAAAATTAGCTCTTGACCTCCGCGTCCCCCGAAAACAGTCAAAATTGGTTTTCTAAAGATATCGTCAAAAAATAAAAAAAAAATTTTTTTTTATTTAAATTTGGGCAAATTCAGGGTCTTTCATGTAATTCGGGGGAATATCTACGCCCCCAAGACTCACCCCCGGGTCATTATAAGATATTTTGGGGTGTTGGGTTTGGGGGCCAGGGATGTTAACGAATGAGACGCTCAAGCTCGAGTAATCTCTCAATCCTTTTCCCCAATAGATCCATGTCAAGGCAATTAGCCTAATCACACATGGGTTCCACACTGGAACGAAGTAGCGAATGGTCGGTATAACCTTACCACATGCTGACTTTTCCAGTGGAAGCTTTCTTCAGGCTAGGGGAAAGGGTGTCAGTATAAACATCGCTTGGCCTAACATCGCCTTGCGGATGATCGTCGACTATTGCTTTACTATAACGCTAACTTTCGCTTCAGCTGGCTTTCGCTTAGCTGAATGAGTTAGTTGTAGACACTGGTGAGTAACATCGTTTCGTCCTTCTGAACTCTTTAGACGGGTAGTATCAACTCGTGACGACGTACAGTTATCATGTATGTTGTCAGCAATCAACCTTAGTGTTGGTGAGCTGTAGATTTTCGCAGCACCAACGGGCCATGGGAGCTGTTGCTCCATAGCTGTTGGATTGCAAGTGGCAAGTGGTGAATGACCACTGTAAATATACGTAATGTCATCTACATTACGACAATATCTAGGCGTTTGATAGTGCGCCAGGCCAAGTTTTGGCCTGATTCACGGAGTGTGTATATTACACGAAAATTATGGGGCTCTTTCCGAGGAAGTAAAAACTTGAAATTTGGTATGTTAGTAGGTTTAAGGACACAAGTAAAGGAAACTTTTTAAAAACTGCACATTTATATTTCAGAACGCCCTAAAAGTAGTGGGAGGGAATATCGCATATTTAGGGTGTATTTTAGAAGTTTGCAATCTGATTGGACATGAGTTTTTAGGGTCAAAACTGTTTTAAAATTAAAAAGGCAAGCAGGATTGTATTACATTAATCGAATTTAGAAAAAAGAAATCATACCACAAACACTTAGGTCCATTAATCACGTGAGGCTCGAAATGGCGAGAGGGGGTTTAACAAAAATCAGGAAATATCACAAGGAGGAAGGGGTGTAGTGAGATATCACGTGTATTTATTTTGCTTAAGGTTATTTTAAGAATTACATTTAAAAACCTTAATAAGATCTAGAATCGCAAATTTTAGGATACAGTTCGAAAAGATATTTCATTTAAGGGTGGGTTCATATTGATCTGAGAAATAACATTCATGAATGTAAGTAAGTTAGTAAGTAAATTTTCCATTTGCCAACAATGCGTCATCTTCTCTCTTGCGCTTCCACTTACCTGGAGCGAGAATCGTTCATTGAAATCATGGCAACCTCTGTTTGCGGCCATTTTCCAACTGGCAACCATGGATTTTTCTAATTAGTATATAAAAGAAAATAATATAACCGTTAGCTATTATTTTCTTTGGTATATAAAACTTTAATTTTGTATTAAAAATTTAAAATAAAAACAGGTAAGTGTAAACAATTAACAATGATATATCTGTTAATACATCTGGCAACCCTAACGTTGCGGCTGACTGAGAGCTGGCAACCATTTCTTTTTCAATTTGTGACATTATTATCTTTCAAATGTGGTAAAATTAATTAAAAAAACATATAGTTGCAAGTTATGTTAGCAAATTAATAATACTAAAATTAATTACAGATAATTGCGGCTAATTTTTTATAGGCAACATATCCCTAATCCATTGCATACTTCCTTAACATTCATTTAAAATTGGTTGTATCAAAAAAACAGATACCTGCAGAATCGAGCAGTGGGATCCTGTACTATAAAAAGAGAATTTAATATAATAATAGGCTATTTATTTAGATTTAAATATACAGGGTGTTCCATTAAAAAAAAATGATTTAAGGTTTGACCCAAAAAAAGCTCATGACGCCTATTTTACTTTTTTGATGGCACTAACAATTACGGAGATATCCTATAAAAGTGTCGAAAATAGGTCACCCTATACTGTTCTAGCTTATAATATAATTCACAAATAATCTAATAACTTAAACAGATAATTGACACCCTGTAAGTATTTCATCTTCACCCAATTAGGTAATTACTCCGGTGCATTCTTTGTATATTTAGTTTGGTGTGGTCCCGCAGAAAGTGTACGAAGTATGGTAACCAGACGCTCATGCCCGACGGTGCACGGTGCAGACGAGAAACCGGATATTTTAATTGTTTAGGTTCATTTATTGCACTAGCTGGAAGCGGGCAGTTCGTCGAAATTGAGTAACTAATAGTAATATTTTGTTTTTACTGATAAGGTCTTCTTGGATAATAGATAACGATTACACAAGCCTGCCAAGGAGAAAGTGCTTAGACAATCTTAGTTTTTTTTTATTTTTAAGAAAAATAACACATGTCAACATTTGATTTACGCGGGAACGCCGAAAGCGGTTAGGTGTTATCACGTCAGGTCATTTGAAGGTCAAGTAAAGAACGAACCATCGGAAAAATCTTGATAAAATTATGCATATGTTTACGAGGTCGCTGAATCCAAATCCGGCCTTTATTGACACTTAGGATCTATCTATATGCATGGATTTTCCCAGATTTTTCCTATGCTTTTTTCTTCACTTGACCTTGAAATGACCTTAAACCTAACCTTATGGAGGTTAACTGACCTCAGATTTCGATTAGCTGACCTCGAAAACATACGTACGATTTTTTTTAGATTTTTCGAATCGTATTTAACATTTTTTTTCCAAAAGAACTTTAAAATAACCTTGAAATGACCTTGGATGACCTTTAGGACAGATGTAAATAAACACCGGTTTCGGATTTAGCGACCTCGAAAACATATGCATGAATTTTTCCAGATTTTTCCGATGGTTTTTTCTTCACTTGACCTTCAAATGACTTTGAACCTAACGTGGTGAAGGTTAATCGACCATCTCATCGTAATTAGCTACCCCAAAAACCCTAATAGCACCTAACTGCTTCCGGCGTTTCCGCGTAGATCAGATGTTAACCTGTGTCATTGCTTGTTTTTGTTGAGATTATTGGTATTTTTTCTTGCGAGTTGGCGATGATTTTTTCGTGCACGGGGGAATTTGACGGGGCATATCACGGAAACCAGAAATCCTGGACAAATTTTCGATAGAACATCGTGCAAAGGAGAAAAAATGCTATAGATTTTGCCCTAGATTACATTTAGAAAAGTTCCTGAAAGTTAAATTTTTTTGCATTTTTTGTTGCGAATTAGATTTAGCGATGATTTCTCTGTGCACTGGTGAATTTACCGTAGCATATCCGAAGAACCTGAGATCCTGGACGAATTTTTAATACGGTACCCTAAAGAGAAGAAAAAATACTGTAGATTTCACCAAGAAAAAATCCTGGAAAGTTCAGATTTTTTGCGTTTTTTATTGAGAGTTTGGTTTAGTGATGATTTTTTTTGTGCACTGGTGAATTTGCCGTCGCATATCAGAAAAACTGGAAATCCTGTACAAATTTCTTATTGAACATCGTGTAGAGAATAAGAAATGCTATAGATTTTCGCTCTATTGGATTTCGACAATTTTCCAACAATTTGAAATTTTTTGCATTTTTTATTGCGAGTTAGGTTTAATGGTTATTTTTTTGTGCACTGGTGAGTTTGCCGTCGCATATTAGAAGAACTGAAAATCCTGTACAAAATTCTTATACAGCATCGTGTAGAGAACAAAAAAATGCTATGGATTTTCCCTTTATTAAATTTTGACAATTTTCTGAAAATTTGAAACTTTTTGCATTTTTTATTGCGAGTTAGGTTTAATG
The DNA here is from genome assembly GCA_019359885.1 of Listronotus oregonensis. Taxonomy (NCBI): domain Eukaryota; kingdom Metazoa; phylum Arthropoda; class Insecta; order Coleoptera; family Curculionidae; genus Listronotus; species Listronotus oregonensis. The sequence goes on along the minus strand of JAHBCN010025796.1, from coordinate 55,048 downwards.
GTGATTTTTTTTTGTGCACTGGTGAATTTGCTGGCTCATATCAGAAGAAATGGAAATCCTGTACAAAATTCTGATACAGCATCGTGTAGAGAACAAGAAATGCTATAGATTTTCCCTCTACTAAATTTCGACAATTTTCCGAAAATTTGAAACTTTGCATTTTTTATTCCGAGTTAGGTTAAGTGATGATTTTTTTGTGCACCGGTGAATTTTCCGTCGCATATCAGAAGAACTGGAAATCTTAGACAAATTCCTAATACAGTATCGTGGAGAGGACGAGAAATGCTGTAGGTTTAATCCTCTATTGCAATTCAAAAATTTTCCGAAAATTTAAATTTTTGTGACTTTTTGCGAGTTGGATTTTGCAATGATTTTTCCGTGCATTGGTGAGTTTATCTTCGCATGTCAAAAGAACCCAAAATCCTGGACAAATTTGCAATGCAGCGTCGTGAAGAGAAGAAAAAATACCATGGATTTAACTGTTAAGAAAGATTCTTGAAAAGTTAAGATTTTTTGAATTGTTTGTTGCGGTTTAGGTTTAGCAATGATTTTTTCGTGCACTGGTAAATTGCCGTCCCATATGAGGAGAACCTGAGATTCTGGATACGGAATTTCCAATACGGCATTCCGTTGAGAAGGAAAAAAATGTAGATTTCACCCTACATTGTATATAGAAAAGTTCCTAGAAAGTTAAGTTTTTTTGTTTTTTTTGTTTGGAGTTAAGTATAGCGGTTATTTTTTTGTGCCCTGGCAGCATATCAGAAGAACCGACAAATTTCAAATTTCAAATTTCTTGTTGTAGAGAAGGTCAAATACCATAAATTTTATTCATTATGGCATTTAGAAAAGTTTCTAGAATAGTTAAAACTTTTTGGATGTCCGGTTTAGGAATAATTTTTTCGTGCACAGGGGAATTTGAAGTCGCATATTAAGAGAACCGGAAAACCTGGACAAATTTCTGACACACCTTCGTGTAGAGGAGGAAAACCTATTTTACCGTCCACTGTATTTAGAAAATTCTCTGAAAAGTTGAGATTTTTTGTTGCGGGTTAGATTTAGCGATGATTTTTCCGTGCACTGGTGAATTTGCCGTCGCATATCAAGAGAGAACAAATTTTCAATGCGGCATTGTGTAAAGGAGGCAAATTAAAAAAAAGGCATTTAACGATTAGTTTCTTTACATATAGAGGATCAATTCTTTTTCTAAAAAAACGCCTGGATTTCTCTTTCTTTATCTTTTCATTCAACTTTTGTCTCTCCAATTACTATAATGCTTCTATGTTATTTTTAATCGTGCCGACATCTGTTTTACCTTGGATTTTTTAACGGTTACTAATATTACTGCAATCATTTCGCTTTGAAACAATAAGTTAAACTATAAAAAAGATTTATACTGCGAAACATGTCATATATGTTCCTTACTGTACGGTCATAAACTTTGGTCGTAAAATCACGGCAATGCTCCGTTTTAATGGACTTAAAACCTTTGGTACTTTCGTCAAAGTTTTAGCCGTGTTCTAGTCTAGAATATACCATTTTTTTTTTTAATGTTTTGCACCCATGCGAGACATTAGAAAGCAAATGCAGCTTTTGAAATAGTTTATTATTTTATGGTTAATTTATTTTTTTAGTAGTATAGCTGGATTATATATATATATATATATATATATATATATATATATATATATATATATATATATATATATATATATATATATATATATATATATATATATATATATTTTTTTAAATTTTCGGGGGCCTTTCAAAATTCTTTTTTTCCTTTTTTCAAAAAAAACATGTATCAACCCCCCTTGTCATTTCATTTCAAAATGGCTGACAAAAACGATTTTTTCCCAAAATTTTAGTAGGCCATTATGTGACAATTACAAATTATCACGATATAAAAGGCGTTGAGATGTAAAGAATAAGGCGTAAAAATATTTGTGATTTTGTTAATTTTTATCTGATTAATAAGGGTTAGAAATAGAGGTTAATTTTAAAAATTTTAAAAATGTATTTTTTTAACGCTTAATATCTTAAAATCCAAAATAGGATACCAGTTCTGATAAATTATGTAAAATAGTAAATGTTTGATCTAAAGTTACATTAAATAAAAATTAGAGTTTCCAATTTAGATTTTGAGATATTAAGCATTAAAAAAACAGATTTCTAAAATTTTCAAAATTTCAAAATTAACTCCTATCCATAACTCTTAATATTTAGATAAAAATTAACAAAATCACAAATTTTTTTACACCCTTTTCTTCACATCTCAACACCTTTTACATGCTGATAATTTGTAATTTTCACATCATGGCCTACTAAGATTTTGAAATGAAAAAATTGGTTTTATTTCATTAAAAGCGTGTCCTTATAGCAGGTGCATCACCCTAATTTCAAAAATTAATTCTAATAAATAAAAATATTACGGGCTGTTACATGTCCGCTGTGTCACCAGTATATATATATATATATATATATATATATATATATATATATATATATATATATATATATATATATATATAATATATATATATATATATATATATATATATATATATATATATATATATATATATATATATATATATATATATATATATATATATATATATATAATATAATATATATATATATATATATATAATTAATTTATATTTAATATATATATATATATATATATATATATATATATATATATATATATATATATATATATATATATATATATATACAGTGACCGCCAGAAAGTATGCGACATATGGAAAAAAAATTATTATGACGTTTAGAAAAAAATCAATTTCGCAGATCAACTCTGCATCACTTAAAACCTCAGAAACAATTAAACGATCCCGATTGTCATTTGTTATTTGGCAGTAAATTTGAATTTTGTTAGGTCGGTTGACCGAAAGTCCCGTTATTTGTCAAAATATCGACACATTTTATATGGATAAGTTGTTCAGAATTTAATTTTATGGCTATGTATAAAATTTTGAGCCATTTGGATAAAAACAAAAATTTGGACAGTTTTTTTTTTATAAAATTATTTTTGTTTGAAAAATTTTTCTTTACCATTTAGAAACAGGTTTTTCAGACCAAAACTAATGTTTCGGCACATTTTTTTTGTATTTTGGTAAGTTAGTCCTTTTTCCGAAGAAAATTTAAAAAAATGGTATTTTTCAGAAACCCGAGTTGTGGCATAGGCAGTTTTTAAATACCGTAACGCGGAATTTCAAATATTAATTTTTAACCGTTTAAACGATTCAATGTAATAATTAAAATAACTCCAAATAAATTTTAATATTTGAATTTCCGAGTTACTGTATTTAAAAAATGCCTATGCGACAACTCGGGTTTCCGAAAAATACAATTTAAAAAAAAATCGAAAAAAAGGACTACCTTACTAAAGGAAAAAAAAATGTGCCGAAACATTAGTATAGGTCTGTTTCTAAATAGTAAAGAAAAATATTTTTATGGAAAAAAAATATCAAAATTTTTGTTTTTATTGAAATGGCTCAAAATTTTGCACATAGGCATAAAATCAAATTCTGAACTTTCGGTCAACTGACCTAACAAAATTTAAATTTACTCCCCATAACAAATGCCCTATCGATCGTTCAATTATCGGGGTTTTAATGATGCAAAAGTTAATCTGCGATATCATTTTTTTCAAAAGTCATAATAAAAAAAATCCATATGTCATACTTTCTGGCTGTCATTTATATATATATATATATATATATATATATATATATATATATATATATATATATATATATATATATATCTCTTGGGTATAGGTTGACAAATAAATTAGAAAGTTATATTGATACACGATACCTCCGCTTAATTTTTTTAATACCTATTAAATTGCTTGAACTATAATAAACATTGGCATCCCTTCTTCCAATTTATCATGTCATATCAATGGAGTATATCTTAAAACAAAACCTTATGTATAAAAATAAAATCATTAACATATAATACATATAAATCACTGCAATGTTTAATATTTTTCTCACACTGCTTAATAATAAACATTGTGCAGTCAAATGCATAGTTCATAGACTAATGTATTATCAAGAGGCTTTAATATGCCTTACTTATTATATATAATTAAATATATTAATAGATAAAACCAGTGATCTTTTTAAGGTCAAATCAATTATCCTCATAATTATAATAGTAATTTAATTATTGTACTTGACGATGGTGTGGAATACAAAAGAGTCTGGCCAGTGTCCATAATTTTAAGCGACGATAATTAGGCTAATATGTTATGTTATTACATGGTTTCTTTGTCATCTACATCTTATTTATAACAATCTAGCGGAAGCTTGGAATCTCACTCATATGTGGGTAACATTTCTAAATAAAAATTGAGACCCAAATTTTCCTTTACAGTACAGTGTGTGGGGAGAAAATTTGTTTGACCTCCGACTTTTTTTGTACAGTTTCAATTTTTATAAAAATTTGGAATTAAGTTGCTTTCACCCTTTAGATCAAAGTTTATACATTCTTCTGTATCTGAAAGTGCGGAGAGTGATAAACATCACTGCACCTAGGCCTCAGTAGGCTCGTTGTGCTACCTCCTCACTCAGTACGCTGCCTATCTTACTGATTTAAAGTAGGTGAGAACGTCGCCGAGGGGAATCTCCTTAATGTCGGCCAAAAGCCAGTACTCGCCCAGCATGGGGTCTTCTCTTGGACCCCCGGGGCAGGGCAGTCACAAGGATGTGCTCCACCGTCTCGTCTTCCTGTTCAAAACCTCTACACAGGGTGTGTCATTTATACCCATTCCAAAAAGGTGTTTCCGTAGTTGACGATGTCCAGTAAGAACACCCGTGATTAGACGAAGGCTCGCCCCAGGCTTTGCCAAGTAATGTTTAGCTGTATCTCTGCCCGGATAGTTCAATAACTCCCTGGAAAAGTTACAGTTTACTGTTTCATCCCATCGTGTTGTAAACTGCTGATGAGAGTGTTTTTAATTAGGTCCCCCATCACGTAGACCCTGTCAGACCTACGAAAGGTTCGGGTCCAAAATGTTTTGTCCCGGCAGCCTTCCTGGCCAACGAGTCAGCGATACGGTTGCCTTTGGAGTGCGCGTGTCCTTTGGTCCAGCAGAGAGTGACCACATTCATGCTGGAAGGTCCACAAGGGCACGGTGACATTCTCAAACTGTGCTTTTTATTTTTAGGGGGTAAAACCCCCCCCTTTTGCTAAGAATTAAAAAACCATAGAACTAAACATTATGCAAATTAAAATCATAGCTAAATATGTAAAATTAATAGATTTTTATGTTGTGATTTATAACTTACAGTATATTTGTTTTAACTATTAAAAATCACCCTTAATAACAAAATTACAAAAAAAAATTTTTTTTTCGTCTTAAAATTTTTTAATGGCGCTTATATTGTAGAAAAAAAATATTTTGATAGTTTACGGTATAATAAATACTAACTACAATAACTTTACCCTTAGATAACCACCCCCTCATGAGATTTACAAAAAAAAATGTTTTTGACAAATTAAAATGATTTGATGATGCATATGTACCCGGAAATAAAGCTCAAAAAATGGCAAAACGTCGCAATTTTTTTGTCCTGCATCGATTTGTATTAAAATTTGGAATTGGACTCATCTTACCCTTTACCTTAAATTCTATATCATGCCGATGGGCGCTCTTTGTTTTTTAAGGGTGAAAACTACCCCTAATTGTTAAAACATATAAAATAATATTTAAAACCTTAAGATGGGTAAAATTTGGTTTGGATTAGTTGAATAATGATAGTTTTATGTGTTGGAATACAATTTCAGAATATTTTAACCCTTAAAAATCAACCCTTTTTAGATCATAAAAAATATTTACCCTAAGAAATTTTCAAATGTTGCTGCTTAAAATATGTACTAATTTCATTTTGCAACTTTTCAACCCTCATAAATCAACCTCTATTATAGTTGAATAAAAAAAAATTACCCAAAAAAAAAATTAATGGCTTCATAAATTAATTAATTAAAAATATTACTGCCTGAAATATTACCTATTTCATTATTTTTCAAATGTTCAATCCTTAAAAACCAACAATATTGCAATTCTTATAAATTAAATTTAATAGATATAAATAGGAAAAAAAGTAAAATTACATACAAAAATTATTAAAAATGTAAAGTTACCGGTTTTGTAAATTATTATGCTCCAAAGTGGGCTATTCGAATTTTTCGAAAAGAATTGATTGGTTTTTTAAACATAGCTCCTTTAGTTTTACTGATGAAAATTTTTTTCATAAATGATTTTGTAGGGGTTTTTTAAAAGCTACAAGGCTATGTGAATTAAAACCCTTTAAATCCCCTAGTTTTGAAATGGGATAAGTTTAAAGGGATCCAAAAAGTTGGTGCTCGCTCGTAAATAGAGGCTTTAAACTGTCATATCTCGCTAAATATTTATTGTAAAGAAAATCTAATGTAAAGGAAAATCTAAGTAAAGGAAAATATTAGTAAGGAAAAATATAAGTAAAGGAAAATCTTTTTAATCAAAAAAGCTACAATTCACTACCCTAGCTTTTTTTTGTATCTTATTAATAGAAAATGGGTTTTTTTACGAAATTGCGAAATATCGTTTTTCACTTTAAGCTTCAATTTTTTTAAATATAGGCGTTTTAAATTGGTTAAACTTCTAGAATATATTAATAATACATAGATAAAAAAGAACGTAGAAGGGTAAAGATTAATTTTAAGAAGGAAGGTAATTAGGGGGTTGTTTTTACTGATTTTTTCGTAGAAAAAAGTAGGGACCGACCTTTTTTATCATAACTCGCTCAATTTTTATGCTAGAGACTAGAAAGGTCTAAATATATATTAAAAAAATGTATAAGTTTTACTCAAAAAATGCAAACTTTTCCCGCTATTTGACTTTGAATCTTTTAAGTTTAACATTTGACGAACAAAAGCTAACCATTAACAAGCCGTAGCTCGTTCCGTATTGGTTGTAGAGAAATTTAAAAAATATTTTTTTGTTTTTTTTTATAAGCTACAATTTCGCTCTTGACAGTTTTTTGATAAAATGCATATTTTTAGAGTTATTTGCGAAAAACCCAATAAAAACGTCGCTTTTTTCGTTAAAAAAACTGTTGCTTTCAATCGAGAATATCTCGAAAAATATTATATATAAAAAAATGTATAGATTATTTTTTACTTGGAATTACTTTCTTCATTGATTCCTGTAGTTAAATGTAATAAAAAATTTCCACCCCCAAGATGGGGTGTCAACCACCCCCAAGATGGGGTGGCAACCACCCCCAGTATAAAAACGCCCCTCGATATGATATAAACTTTGATCCTTGGGCTATTCCCTACCTTTTGTGAAAATTTCAGGTAAATCCATGTAGGACGAAAAAAATCCGAGCCAAAATGCTTCATTTCCTGTACTATTAGTAAGTCTAAAAAAGTGAATGTTGACTTTTTCTGGTGATTTGTGAGATAATAAAGACCCAACTCGTATTTTTTATTACTTCTTTTACTCATCTTTAAATTTTTTTTCTTAATTTCTATATGTCGGTTGTCAACTCAAATATTTGCTTGTTCTGTTAAATATGTTTTGCCCTTTTTTTTGAGAAGCGTTGTGGAAGTGACAAAACCTATTTTAAGCCGGAAGTGAAAGAGCTTTGTAGGCAGTTAATTTATTTCCGAAATCGATGCTTTGATATTCCAGCTTATATCCGGTTCTGAAGCAAATTATTTATGGTCAAAAATTTTATTAATAATATTATAGAACTAAAATAATTATATATATTTTTTTAAAACAATTTAAACTGAATAAAATCTTTAAAACACTGGGTATATAAATTTTTCTTATTTTACATTAATTTATAATAAACGTGCAGATTATATCAGAGTGTTCAAGGTGGAAGTAACTATAATAAAAATATCAGATACTGCAATGATGTCATTACGGCAGCAAAAATATAAATAGATATAAAACGAAAATACAGACACATGGGTTTCATCCAACACAACATAAAAACATTTGTTTTACAAATACGTCAGTTAATTTCTAGCCATCAACTTTTTTTAGACACCAAACACGATTAGTCCGATGAAGTTCGGTATATTTTGTTTTCCTTTTTTAACTAAAAGCAGAGGAAGGACAAACATAAAAAATACAAAATAAATGTATATATATATATATATATATATATATATATATATATATATATATATATATATATATATATATATATATATATATATATATATATATATATATATATGTATATATATATATATATATATATATATATATATATATATATATATATATATATATATATATATATATATATATAAGATTAATAAAAAAGTCTGGAATATTGCTAATATCTTAACCGTTTTCTTAATTTTCGACGAAAATTTAGCTGGCAACAAAAATTTTAAAAAAAAAGTCAGATAAATGTAATTCCTTTCCAAAGTATACAGGAAACCAAAGTAGTATCAACTTAGGTTTTTAAATGGAAACCCCTGTATATTTTTATGTATTGAATAGATCTTTTCAGCCAATTTCAATGGTATACATTTTTTATGTGTTTATCTGTCAAACTGATCAATTTAGATTTAAAATTTTTCAAATATTTATAATTTCTACAAAGCACTTGAAGCTATTTTAAATAGGAACATAAAAACAAAGTAAATTATGTAGATTTTTCAACTTTAAGGGGTTTTATTTCTTTAAAACCCCAAGTTTTAATAAACAAAAAAAATAATTCCAAACTAAAATTTTTTACAAACGGGAACACTTTGCAGTAACAATTAGATTACACTACTTTATAAAAATGTTCAAATTGTTTTCATAGTTAGCTGACAATATCAAGCCTCTCCCTAAATTCTCGTAACAGGTTATAAAAAGTATTCCAACGCATTTGTTTTTCTAATTTTATTTTTAAGTAATCAATGTTTTCCGGCCTATCTTTATAAACTTTATTTTTAAACCCCCCCACAAATAAAAGTCAAGGATTTAAATCCGGAGACCTGGCAGCCATTCAATAGCGCCCCTTCTCCCTATCCAGTTTGAAATTCTCGGTTCGGGAAGCCCACCTGCAAACCAAAATGTGCGGGAGCACCATCTTGTTGGAACAAAATGTCTCTTCTATTTGGATATGGGATTTCTAACTGTGGAATGACATGTTCACGCAATAATTCCAAATAAGTTCTGATGTAAGATTTCCAAATAAAAATGGTCCGATAATTATGACCTATGATACCTGCCCAGACATTCACTTTGTGGTCTTTCCGTGTGTGCTTCGGCCATCCATCGGATTGACTGCAGAAATTTTATCTACAGTTATGTCTGTTGACAATACCATGAAGCATAAACGTAGCTTCATCAGAAAAAGAATATTTTGAGAAAAATTATGCTCAGCATTGCACCTGTCCATCATAATTTCGCAGAACTCTACGTCTATCGAAATCATCCTCTGTAAGTTCTGAACCAAATGAATCTTAAAGGGAAATTTTTTCACTTCAAAAAAAATTTTTGACAGACTGGTAAGTAACATTATGATCCAGTCCATATTGGCGAAGCGATTGAGTGGGATTCTCTTGAACATGCAGTAAAATATCTATTGCCGAAACCAAAGTAGCTGTTTTCGGGCGGCCTGATTTGGGTCTGTGATTTACACTTCCCGTTTCTTATTCTTAGAATTCCACAAACGATTGGTAATTGCGGGTCGATTCGGATAAATATGTTTTAAAAAAAATCCACTTCTGCTTGTGATATCTTGCGATCACCGTATCCAATCATCATAAATATCTCAATTTTCTCTTTTTCAGTTAAAGCCATCTTCTACTAATTAAAATGACTACTGTTGTAATTATGGGTTTTGACACAAAAAAGTCATTTAAGTCAACTGACATTTGGGAAATTTCCTGTATAGGCCGGAAAACATTGATCACTTAAAAATCAAAATTAGAAATCAAATGCGTGATCAGTTTGACAATAAACACATAAAACTGTATACCATTGAAATTGGCTTGAAAATATCTATTGAATACATAAAAATATACAGGGGGTTTTCCCTTTAAAAAACCTAAGTTGATACTAGTTTTGGCTTTCCCTGTATACTTTGGAAAGTGAAATTACATTTATTGACGCCTTTTTTTAAAAATTTTGTTGCCAGCTAAATTTTTTGTCGAAAAATTAAAACCTGGAAGATATTGCAATATTCCAGACTTTTTGACACCCTGTATATATATATATATATATATATATATATATATATATATATATATATATATATATATATATATATATATATATATATATATATATATATATATAACATGGGCGTATTTAAGGGGGGACAGCTGCCTTCTATTAAAAAATCTAATTAGCATCTTTTTATTAAATTTTAATTTATACCACAATTTTTTTATTTACTAAGACCAAATTAAGATAAGCCATAATTTTTGTTTTTGTAGTTATAAACTAAAAAGCTGTCAGTCAAGATGAGTAACACATTTGTAAACATTGACGTAATTACGCGTTTTTTTTATTTGTTAAGCTATTACTATTTATTGCCGATCGCAAAGTCCGGGAATACCTTCAAATAATGATTAAATGTGCAAATAAGCATGGGTGTAAATGAATATCTTGAATGGCACGTACAAGTAATAAAATTAAAAATTATTCCTCTGCTTAGTTTGAGAAAACCTATTTTTTATAAAGCGATATACATTTGAGTATTTATTTATTTTTTTATTTATTTACCGCAGGTACACTATATATTTATATTGTTCTAATGGAATAAATAACAAAAAAAAAAAAACTCGCCTTTTGCGAATTTCTTATGACACAGGTATTTTTCCGGAGAGCTGGAAGGCTGCGCGTTTTTTATCTTGGGACAGTCCACGAAGGCTAATGCCTAAGTACTAACGTACCGTGGGTGTCTTGAGTGTGGTGAGAGGGAGTTTGTTCACATGGGACTTAAATTTTTGAAGATTGGGAGGAGTAGGAAAAACTTCTGCACTTGACACTCTAGGGATGAAGGAACAAAGAAAGCGGGAAGTTCAGGGCCTCACTAACTGAACTGTAAAAGGATGCATAAAAGTTGCACTACGTGTTGCTCTGTTGGGAGCTGCCAAAAAGAAGGAATTATATTTTAAAATCCCTAAGCAGAAGCCGTGAAAATCCCTTTGAAGAGCGACAGATCCCAAACAGCTCGACGGTGGGCAAAAGAGGAAGCCTGTCTGTGACGTTGGATCATTAAAAAATAAGACGAACGGCTCTTCCTTGAATGGAGTCCAGAATGCTAAGTGTTGTAGGGGACGCCATTCCCCAGACATGGGAACAATATTCTAAAGAGGGGCTGATTTGGGATAGATACAGAGTGTACAAGAGTTTACAACCTATTTCCAAGAATAGGTATTCTTCTTCTTCCCTGGGAGCCGTCTTGATTCACTACCGGAGGCAGCGCAGTCTCTTGGGCTTTTTGTGCCTAATCTTCCATTATCTTTTATACCAATCCTCCCATTAGTCTTGTTCCTTCTACAAGTCTGTATAACCTTGAGACTGGTTGGTTGATATTTTCCCCGAAGGCTCTGCCCGGTTGCCCAAATAATGCCTGCCTTTTGTGATTCAATGCTTCCATTCACATGATATGGTAAGCTGTTTCTTCCCCCTCTTTGCACATTCTGCAATTTGAGTCCCCCATTGTATGACCCCATCTTGTGTAGGTGTCCTCTTAGGTTATCTTGCCCTGTTAGCAACCCTACTGTTATGCGAAGTCTTTTCCTACTTTGTCTGAGTAGTTCTTCCTTCGATCTTTTGGATGGGTTCCTTTTGAAGCTTTTTTCATATCTAATTCTACTGAGGTTTTTCCCAGTATTCCTCGTGTTTATTTCGGATCCATTCCCTGGTTTGCCCTCGTGCTGTGGTTTTGGTCACTCCGAGGGCAGGTTCTGGTCCAAAGTATGGCGTGGATGATCCCTGTCTCGCTAGCTCATCCGCTTTTTCGTTGCCTTTCATGTCCTGGTACCCACTAGAGAGTTACTCTGTTGCGTTCTCCCAGGACTTCCAGTTCTTTTTGGCGTTCCCATGTCAGCTTGGACGTTACCTTGGGGTTTACTAGTGCCCCCAGTGGCGCTTGGCTGTCTGTTATTATGCAGAATAAGTCTACAGCTTTCTCTTCAAATTACAGACCTATTTTCTCTTGTCTCAGTTTCTTGCAAGAAATTAATTAATTTTTAAATTCAAGGTCCTTATTTGAAAAAGCACAAAATTATGCATGACAGATTTCGTCAAAAAAATCCACGGCAGCTCTTCTTTTATCTGTTTCATATAACTGGAACAAGTCCATTGAGTTTTTCTAAAAAACTTTCTTTCTGTGGTCTTTCAATTATGCTTTAATTTGGGTTCTCCAGTTTTTTTTTCCTAATACAATATAATGGTTCCATTAAATAAATATATTCTAAATTGTCTTCAAAGCATTTAGACAATACATAATAAGCCTTTCCTAGCAATACGTTTTTTACGGACAATATGATTCTATAAAAACTATCTATATCACTAATACCAGCAGGTAATTGATGAAACATTCTTTTTACTTATAAATCAAAGATTTTTTTTATTAAAGTAGAACATGGATTTGGAAGCTAGAAAATTTTGTCTAGTATTGAGCATTAAGCAAATAATTCTTAGTATTATTAAACCAATCATGTTTGTATATTAAAGATACTTTTTCTAAAATATAGATGGAATTATTTGTTAAAATTCTTTTTGATATAAATAATGATTTAACATGAGTCTTTGGACTTAAAAATATATCGAACTGCTCTCTTCTCCAATTAAAACACTGAATCTAATAGATACTGATAAGAATTTTCCCAAAAACAAATGCCATATCTTATATCAAATTTACTACATAATTTTTCCAATATATTCTCTGAAATTTAAAATTCAGTTTAACAACGACATAAATTCCTAAAAATTTAGTACATGGAAAGGATTTTATAATTTTATCATTTAAAAATCTGTTATTGAGTACACATTTAAATGTTAATATATTAGTTTAAGTTATATTTTTTTTTATCTTGGGACAGTTCACGAAGGCTGATGCCTAAGTACTAACGTACCGTGGGTGTCTTCAGTGTGGTGAGAGGGAGTTTGTTCACACGGGACTTAAATTTTTGGGGATTGGGAGGGAAAGGAAACTTCTGCAGCGAGGTTCCATAGTCTTGCACTCTAGGAATAAAGGAACGAAGAAAGCGGGAAGTTCAGGGGCCTCTCTAACTGAACTGTAAAAAAGGGTGCATAAAAGTTGCACTAGGGGTTGCTCTGTTGGGAGCTGCCAGAGAAGGGGAAAAATACTGGCCAATTCCTCTGGCAAAGCCGTGAAAATACCTATAGACGAGGGGCAGATCCCCTACAGCTCGACGATGGGCAAGAAGAAGAAGCCTTTCTGTGACGTTGGATCATTAATAAGACGAACAGCTCTTTTTTGAATGGGGTCCAGAATGCTAAGTGTTGTAGGGGACGCCATTCCCCAGACATGGAACAATATTCCAAAAGGGTCTGATTTGGGATACATACAAATGTACAGATTGGAAGGGAAAAGAAATATTTTCTGGCTCGAAAAAGGGGTTCCAATCTTTTTTAAGCTTCCGAAGCTATGGATGAAATGTGTTTGTGCCAGTTGAGGTTATTCTCAAAAGTAACAAACTAGATTAAACGACTCTTTGTTCTGCAGAACTTGGCCGCTCTAAAATGTAACGGATGAGCATTCGCAGACTTTTCGCGACAGCGAACATGACTGTGTTTTTGGGCATTAAACTGAACACGATTTTTGGGGCCCCAATCCAAGATAAGTTTGAGGTCTTGTGAAAAGATATCTGCATTGACCTGGGTTGTTTTCAAAATCAGAATTAAAACGGTGGCTTAAGAAATTAAAAACTAGAGTGGAGGGGACTATCGTCAGCAAAACTATGAATGGGATTGATTGTGGAAGAGAGAAGATCGTTAATGTGTAGGGAAAAAACAGCGTGGGTGCCAGCACTGAGCCCTGGGGCACCCCAGCATTAAATTTTGGGAGAAGCTGGAGGAATGACCATCTACACTAACTGATATACGTCGATTAGAAAGGAAACTGGGAAAGCCAAGAGCAAAGCTTAGGTGGAAGACCGTAGAAGGAAGTTTGTTAAGAAGCCCATCATCCAGACCTGATCGAAAGCTTTGGATATGTCAAGAGCAACGATCTGGGTTCACCAAGAAACTCAAGGGACTTTTCCATTTGGGTTGAGAAAAAGGGAAAAGAAGATCGGCTTTGGTCTACTGTGAACGGAATCCATATTGTCTATCATGTAAGATTTTTATTTTTCCAGATATTTTAGTTTGGATTGAATTTTTCATCCTTGCAAACAACTGAAAGAAGAGATATAGTCTTAGTTAGAAGGGGCTTTTGGATCCTTTTGTGGGACAGGTTGCACGGTCACTTCCAACTCTCAGGAAAATCCCGTGTCTGGGAATTCGAAAGAGGCGAGTTAAGATGGGTGCAAGCTCGGGGAAACACAAAAAACGATTGAAAGGTATGCCATCCAGCCCAGACGATTTTTTAGTATTAAGAGAAGAAAGAATACGCTTGATCTGTTTGACTTTAAAAATTATATCGGACATTTTATGAGAAACAGGGACAACTGTTGGAAGAGGAAGATTAATAGGAGGATCAAGCGTAGAATTGGCAGCAAATTGTTTGGCAAATAGAAAAGAATTTAGAGTTATACCATTATTTAATTTTAAAAATATCATTTTCAATCAGTCTAAAGCTTTACCTAAATTACAAAAAACAGCAGCTCGATATTATTTATCTCTTTTAACAATATATGATTAATGACCACTTTTGTTTACTCTATATTATTTGACTTTATAGTAATACATGCATGATGCAAGGCATTTTAGAAAAAAAGTGACATCGTAAATTTGTAGAATGGCAACCTACTGCGCCTAAACATTCTAAATTTATAACCACGCTTTTACCCTCTCCGGTATTTAAATGTAAATCTTTGCTTCTGGGTTTGCATTATTTTATTAGGTGGTTTAGGCTAGTATACATTTAAAACAAGCGAACGGTATTCTACAGCGTTATCGTTCACGAAATTACAAAAGATGACTTCGACAGGCGCATTGAATTTTACGAAACAATGACAGAGCGGATTGCTGCAAATCCTAATTATGTTAAACACATTTGTTTTAGTGACGAATCTATCATTTACCTTTACGGTAAAGTTGATACCCAAAACTGTAGATACTGGAGTTGCGTAAATCCCTGTTAATTTCAAGAAGGCCACACCCAACGTCCCCTAAAATGCAATGTTTGGGCGGAAATACTGTTGGCCCCAATATTTTTAGAAGAAATTTGCAAACCCATATAACTCCTGTAATTAACAATATTGTGGCACAAAATCCACAAGAATTCCAACAAGATATTATTTTTCAGCAAGATGGAGCACCACCTCACTATATTCTGGGTATAAGAGAATATCTTAATGCCAATTATTTAAATAGATGTACTGGTTGTCATTGTTCGACAGAATGGCCACCTAGCTCACCTGACCTACCCCTTTTGGATTTTTTTGGTAGGATTATGTAAAATCTAAAGTTTTTAAAACGTTTCCTAGAAACCTGGATGAACTTTGCCAACGCATCATCGATGCGTGTGCAGAAATAACCCCTGAAATGCTCCATAACGGCAGAGAAGAATTTTGTAGGTTTGCCAATAGATTTAATGATTTTTGGAGTATTGTTCATTATTGAATTAACTATTACTAAGCAGACAACAGACAGAATTTGACATGCCGTTAATTGTAACAGCTAAATAATGCCACGAGAAATTAATTAAAAATTGGAATGTCAAAACAACACTGGAAAAAATAAAAACTGATTCTATTACAAAAGCAGTTTGATGCGAGGATCCAAACATTCGTGGCTGTATTTAGCATGTAATAGTAATTTACGTTACAAAGCCGAGAAATGCTCTATTAAAGTACAAGTCTAGATGTTTTGGTTAGACGAGTACTTTAATGACATTTCACGGCCGTGTATCGTACAACGTTTTATTTCATACTGTTTCATCTTTTTTTGATAAATAAATTGAAGTGTGAATATTCGGATAATATTAAGGTGTCAGGTTTGACTAGTCAATCCTCAGGTCTGACTTGAAGTCTTAGTCAAAGCCCAAACAAATGAAGTTTTTCGGCCTCTGACTAAAGAATTTTCGTCAAACCTAGGAGAAACTAATTTGGTCAGGCAAACGTCAAAACTCAATTTAATGAAATCGGGGTTTGACCAGTCAAACTTCAATTAGGTATTAGAAAGTCTCAGTTTGTTAAATTAGATGTAATAAAACGATTTTTTTAATTTTATGTTTATTGTTGTTATATTGTTATAGTTAAAATAAAAAAAAGTCTTTATTCAAACATGGTGAGGCATTATGACATCTAGAATTGCACAATTCGTCAGATCTCTTTCATTTACAACTAACCACAACTAACCAAAACTAACCAACACTAACCACAACTAACCGCAAGTATAAACTTATTTAAACGTGTTACAAGTACAGTCGACGTTTGACCGAGTCTGCCAGTCGCTTCTAGAATCGACTAGGCAAAGCCCGAAACAGATTATTTTACTTTCGACGTTTGACTAAAAAGTTAGGAACTCCTAGGTTTGACTAAAAATACTTTAGTCAAAGGCCGAAATTGAAATTTATTTCGGTGTTAGCCCGAAGGCTTTGGTCAAACCTAGGATAAACCAGCCATTTCGCCAAGAGACTGCATATCGACCTTTGAAAATTTTGATATATATATATATATATATATATATATATATATATATATATATATATATATATATATATATATATATATATATATATATATATATATATATATATATATATATATATATATATATATATATATATATATATATATATATATATATATATATATATAGTCTTCCTATGTAAACAAATGTTAATAAATTGGTTGGGGTAATTTAATCATTAGTATTTTTGCATACTTACCATTTAGTGGTAAAGATCAATTAAAGTAAACTCTTCAATTAACAGCAATCTAACTATGCAACGTATAATGATTCCACTATTACTGAATTGTTAGTATAAAAATAAGGTAAGCACTAGTTTTTTTAAACAATTATGGGGGAATTCAAACCACAATCCACTACGTTTAAAATATGCTTAACGTGTAGTATACCGTACCGTAAGACTTTGATGATAAGTCCCTAATTTAAATGCATTATGCAAATCGTTCACGTAACAGAAGCAAAACTAGTAGCCGGTAGAGATTCAGCGACATGCGAAATGTTACTGACAATGTTTTTCTGTTTTATTATTTTTAGTCTATTGCGACTTGTCCTGTCAGCATTTAAAAATGGTTGAATGAGAATGTATTTTAGTTTTATAACTCTTGAATCACAAGGTGAAGTTTGTCAAGCGGTATTTTTTTAATGTTTTTTTTTTTGATTATTGGTAAACAACTATACGATAATATACAGGGTGTTTCGGGAGGAAAGGGAGATAGTTTGGGAACATGTTCAGAAGGTCAAAATAAGAGAAATTAACCCATGTTTTAATCCGATTCTTAACCGTTTCTGAAATAATCGGTTCTAAAGTTTTTGAAAGTTTTGGTGTTATTAACAAGTTTTGTATTTCTAACTCCAGTTTGTAGGTATGTATTTCATTGCTTGTCAATACCTAACTTAATTGACTGGTAGTTTTGACGAGCATGGTTGTCAGTTTGATTGATTCTAAGCGTTTCGACTCGAGGTTCCATACGTAATGCCTCACACATTCACCCATGGGGAGTATGCTGACATGATATTCGTGTATGGTTTCTGTAATGGTAGCGCATTACGTGCTGTTGATGAACACCGACGTCGTTCTCCAAATCGAAGAGTTCCTAATCGAAAAGTTTTTTAAAAAGTTTTTGCAAATGCTCGGGAAACAGAAATGTTTCCAAGCGTAAGGATTGATTCTGAACGAGAGGCGGGTCTAAATGTGGAAAATGAAAAGAATGTTATGGATATGGCTGAAGAGAAACCAGGTGTTCGTACGAGGCGAATTACGAAAAAACTTCGATTAGAATCACATGTGAGCGTTTGGAAGACACTTAGAAAAAACAGTTTAAAGCTTTTCATGTTCAACCGGTTCAACATCTTCAAGAAGGTGATTATGGCTAAGGGTTCAATTTTGTGAATGGATCCAACAAAATCGAAGCCTACATAAATACATTTTATTTAGCGATGAAGCTCAGTTTACCCGCGATGGAATCAATAACTGTCACAATGAACATCGGTGGTCACATGAAAATCTTCATGCCACGTTTGAACGAAACTTTCAACATCGATTCAGTATTAATGTGTGGTGTGGAATGCTCAACGACAAGCGGTTTGGTCCTTTTGGAAGACCATTTAACAGAGATGTTAGATGATGTTTCGCTAATTGTTCGACACCGAATGTTCTTTCAATATGATGAAGCCCCGCCTTATTTTAGTCGCCCGTTGCGTAATTTCTTGATTAATCATTTTTCTGATCGTTAGATTGGCAGAGGAGGACCTCAAGCTTGGCCACCGAGGTCAAATATCATTATAAACAATTCCCAAGCAATTCAACGCGCAACATGAGCGATTAACAAACCTGCTGCAGCTTGTATTGAAAAATACCCCCAGTATTTTCAAAAACATTCTAAATTAGTGGAATTTTGTTGTTTTACTAGTATTTGTAGTAGAAATAAATTATATTAGAGAACCTGTTAAAAACCATTTTTACCAAAGTTCTGCAGTATTGGTCATTTGAGCTATCTATTATGCTGATTGTTTTTGATGAAAATAGGTATATAAAATTACTTCGGTGGAGTGTCGAACCAATTTTTTTCATATTCGATGTAAGGTAATTATTTTTAAATCTCTTTTATGCTTAATGGATTTTAAATGCAAAATTCCAAACTAAACTATTTTTTGTTATCTAGTTACCATGAAATGTTTAAAAATGTGCTGCGTTGTCTAGTTTTTTCATTTTTCACTCTTTGTTACATTTAACAATTGTTAAGTCCATTGTTAACTTTACAAAGCGATTATTACTCGGCCATTAGTATATTTTAGGGCCAGTATTGTTAAATGAATAGTACCTGAAGGGTGCAATAATAATATTTATCTTTTTTTACTATTTGAGGGCGAACCCCCGCTTGTGCCTAACTTCGTCATTTTATTAAAGGTACAAGAATGTGTCCATTAAAAATGTGACACATTCTGTAAATAAATATGTTCAGTAATCAGTTTTTCATAGAACTTTCGATTACTTGGGAAAATATTTATCTACTGTAGCAATAATAAAACACTTTCTCAATACTCAATGTTTTTTCAATTAATTCACCGTTATGTGTCGACACACGTATCAAATACTACAACTCAATCTTGTTACCTTATTATAAAACGTGTTATTTGAGTAAAATTATACCTTTGTACAAATTCGCAATATTGCAATGCTTTAATATTTATTTTCAGTTAAATTACAGAGTTTGACGACCACATTTCGTTTTCTTCAACTACTGTTTTGACGCCCAGTTGTCATGGATACGACGCCTTTGCGGCGCCGGGTTTCTGCATTTTGTTGGTATCTTTAAATGGTTTTAATACTGAGCGTTCCAGACATATTTTGGTATAATAATAAAAATTATTTTTTCACATTTAAAGCTGTACACTTTTTCAACACAATCACATACCATACCAAACTCGCATGTGATAGAGATGATAAATCCACAGGAAATAACTTCCTTTTTCACATGCTGTGTGGAAGTGCAGGGTGTATTATAGCCTTATAGGCAATTGGCTAGCGCACCGATCGACTTGAGGCCTGGTATTCGGGTACCAGGGAGACGCAGATTCTTTTTGAAGATCGCAGACACGACGTTGTCGGTCAAAGGATATATAATATTAATTCGACTGTGCGTCGTCTCTTATACCTTTCGTTATTATATACTAAACCGCCCTGACCAATTACAAAAGCCCCGAAAATGCATAATAAGATACATGATAAACGTAATGAAAGGATAACTTACCAATATTACAATTTTGGGTTCTACAGCTGTCGCTAAAAATTTGTTTTTAAGCGACAGCTGTAAACTCGTTTAAGTATAGTCTGTCTCAAAGTATACCGTGTTAGCTCTTGCCTTCATTCATGGATTATAATAAGTATAATCTTAAAATTACATTAAGAAATTAAATATATGCAAAGTTTTGATAAATTTATAACTGCATTATCTATACATAATTACATTTTTAATCTAAATATCTAAATCTAATTCTGTTTCACTATCAGAGTCATCATTGAGATTAATTACAATAGGATTTATGTTGTTTTGGATAGAAATGTAAGAGTCCTCAATTTTTATAATGTGCTGTAGTGAAATTTTCCAGCTCTCAACTGCTATGTTAGTAATTACATTTTTTATCAAATTTATAACACTGGGACTTAAAGTAGGTGTAACATTTTCGGCTCTGATTTTTTATTTTACTTGGTTTCACAAATGCTCTATGGGGTTAAACATACAGTGATACGGAGGAAGCCGTAAGACAGTATGCCCAGCCTGTTCAGCCAAATTATCACATACATATTGTTTTTTAATTGCGTATGAATTTAGAACTTCCAAAGGTGCGTTTTTTTGTAACTGAATTCAAAATAAATATAATTTTCTAACAAATATTCCTGGATTTCAGTTTTTGAACTTGATAAAGCTGGTGCTTTGTGTAGCAGACGGCTGTGGTAGCTTGCGTTATCCATGACAATAACACTGTTGTTTGGAATATTTTTTAAAAGATAATTTTGAAACCAGTTTTCAAAATGTTCTGCACTTGTATCCTCATGATGATCCAAGCTAAAATCCTTAATATTCTTTGCAGACAACAGCAAGCAGTTTGGGACAAATCTCTCTTCTGAACCAGCGTGTATTATGGTAATGCGGTTTCCTTTATTTGTAGGTGCTTTCGTCTGACAGTTTTGACTGGAATCAACCCATCCTTTCAATATTGTGTCGTGTGTATCGAACCATGAAATCATCAGGGTAAATTATGGATCTGTTTTTTAACCTATATCTGTTAATTTCTTGAAGGTAATTAAATCTCCAAGTGCGTAATCCGTGCGATTTCATTACTACTTATCTTTTGTCTATTTTGCGGTATTTAAATCCCATTTTACAAACAACTCTATGGAAGGTGGCACGGCTAATATTTATATTGGTTTCGTCTTCGTCTCGCTTCTTTTTCAGTTTATCCAAGGTAGGAATAACTCCGCTTTCATAAAGACAATATATTTTCCTTCTTATTAGGTCCTGATCACTATTGTCTATACGGTGAGATTGAAAATCACTACGTTTTTTTCTTTTGTTCAATTCTTCACTAAATAATAATATCCCTTATCGTGATATTGGAGTTTTTAAGTAGACAGGTTTCCTTAAGCTTCTTGCTTAATTATACCTCTACTGATTAAAGTTTCATACATTTTTCACAACCTGTTTTGCATCTAATGACAAATGATTTCGACGCGACATAGTTATATTCTCGTAAAACAACTTTTTCGAAACGCACAGTAAAACCGGTTATTCAACACTGCCACTAAAATATTAGCCAAAATATTTATATGCCTAATGGTTAATACTAAAAAAATACCTGGCCCACCCCTGCTCTTATGCACAAATGGGTTTACCCAATAACAATAGGTAATAAAATCGTTAAAGGTTTATTGGGGTATGGTCTGTCAAAAGCCATAACGATATACTTTGAGACAGACTATACTTATTAATATTTATTTAGTACTACACTACTACAGTACTAACTAATTATGACTGCCAATAATTTTAATTATTATTATCAAAATAATAAATTAGGTAAAAGCGGCTACCGTCATCTCTATATGTCCATCTGTACTCTTAATTAAATATCAAATTTTTATACAGCGTGCTGTATGCAGTACGCGCCACCCCGACACCGTTTCGGTTAGACGAAATAACTTCTCGTCTTTGGGGGATCCCCGAATTTCTCAGTCTTTTGTACTATGTGTGCTATTCAGCTATAATAAATGCAGCATGCAGCCTATTGTGAATCTTGTTGGCTTTTTTTTTAAATGTCCAGTACATGGAGAACAGGCATAAGAGATTGGAAACATTTATCATCTCGCATTGGAGAACATACATCAAGTTTTGGCGACATTCCGCGTTGAACATTGTTAGGACAGTTAACATACCGGTTTATTTTCGCGAGAAGCGGTAACGTAGGGGAAGGTGTTCTGACGTCAGTATCTACATCATTACTTTGTAGCCAGTATCTACCGCTATCGCCACTAGTCAGGAGGAGCGTTAATAATGGTTATGTCAAGTTTGAATTTAAAATAATGGAGGATTCGTGGCTTTTCCATTGTTTTTGGTTCTTGTGATGTTTTTTTGCTATGGTTTAACAACTATTTGGATTGCAGATTTTTTGGTTTATTAGTTAATTTCCAAATGGATGAATTAGTTATCATAAAGGAAAAATTTACTTGTTATAGTTGACTTGGAAAGCTAATATCTTATTAAATGAAAAATTTGATTTATATATTATGTTTTCGACTTATTTCTTAACTCTCCAAAGACCTTACATTTAAATTGAAACTTAAAATTGTATTAAACGATTAGTATATAAGTTGACATACGTAAACCGTTTCGTTTTTGCGAGGATAGGCTGGTTAAACACGGTTAGAATGGTGAGGGAAAGAACTGCTATCAACCAGTAGTTAAAAACGGTAAGTCGTGAAAAAATCCTTATAGTAAAATTAAGACTCATATTGAGGCTTGTGCAGTTTACGACTTGTGGAGAAAAAATCGGGTCATTGACAATAACCCAAAAGAAGTAAGATTTTAAGCGTCGTTTTGAAAAATATTCTAGCAAAATGTTCCTTATTATTTCGTCGTCAATTTTTATGGCAATTTTATGGCTCAAGTAAAATTTCTGTCAGATTTTGATTATAATATGAAACACGTTGTAGAAATGCCTTCTGGATCTGTGCGATATCTTAGCCCGACTATTCTAAATAAGGTAATAGAGTGCCTTTCAAAAAACTAAATTCGAATTAACAAAAAATAATTCGCAACATATTTTTTTCTTTACTGCTACCTGAGAATTTAATATAAACAAACCTTTTTGGGATTTTTTCAGCTAAAGGATGATTCTGCCACAGGAATGACTCAAGAAGTTCTAAATATATTAAAAAGCCTAAATATTCCGATTGAAAAATGTTACTGACAAGGCTACGATGGAGCCAGTGCTATGAGTGGCGCTTATAATGGTGTAAATAAATGCTCAAATTAAGAGAGTTCAACAAAATGCCGAATTTATATATTGTACAAGTCATCATGGAAATTTGGTTATCAACCATGCCGTAAATTGTTGCAAAGAAGTCTCGCAATATTTGGCCACATTGCAGAATAAATATTTCTTTTTTTAAGTATTAAAAGATGGGATCTTTTAGCATATTTTACCAGTGAGTCAAAAACAACTCTAAAAACATGAAATCCAAGTCGTTGGCCAGGAAGAATCTCTTCTATTACTGCTGTTAAGCATCGTTTTCTTGATATTAAATTCCTAACAGAAATAGAGTTACAATCACACAAAAATAATAAAAGAGAAGAAGCTTCTTTTCATTGAGAAACAAATGTGTAACTTTGAATTTGTATTTATTTTAACAATCTATCTATATATATATATATATATATATATATATATATATATATATATATATATATATATATATATATATATATATATATATATATATATAATTTTTAATTATATATA